>SCHM01000011.1:0-18134 GCA_004123355.1 Amphirosellinia nigrospora | reverse complement strand
TATTTATATATAAATATATTATTAAATTACGCTAAATTACTAGTAAATAAAATATTTAAAAACCTTTAATATATAATTAATTAATATAAAAAGCTTTAAAAACGTTATTTATTATAAACTAAGCAATAAAAAATAAAAATAGCTTAAATATTAATTAGCTTATATAAGTTTTTAATTAGCTAAATATTTACGTTTATATTTATATTTATAATAAACGAAAAATTTAATAAAACTATTAAATTTTTTAAAACGGGCAAACAAGCGGCTAAACAATTTTTTTTATATAAAAGCTAACTTATTAAAATTAAAAATAATAGCAATATAATATTTATAAAATAAAAAAAGCTTATATTAATAAAGCTTAAAACGTTTAGTTTTATTATTAAATATTTTATAAAATATTATTTATTAAAACTAAAAGTAGTTTTTAATAATATATATTAATTAATAAAATATAATATTTTAAAACCGCTATAAAATAAAATAATAAAATATAAAAAAGCTATATATATATATTATTATTAAATTTAGCTTATAAATAGCTTTAGTATAAAATAGTTAAAATAAAAATCGGACTAAAACTATTTAATTAAAAAATAATTAATTATATATATAAATTAAATATATAAGTCGATAAAAAGCTTAGTATTAAAAAAAATTTTTCCGATATAAAAAAAGCTTAGTTTTTTTTAAAATAATTTTAGTTTAATTAAGCTTTTAAAGTATAAAATATCGGACTAAATAGTAAAAAAAACATAAAATAATAATTAAATATATATATTTAAAAAAAAAAAATAATAGCTATTAAAAATATTAATTTTAGTTTAAAATAAAAAAAAACCGTTTATTATAGCGCTTATTATTTAAGTATTATACTAAATATATATAAAAATTAAAAACCGGATTAAATAAAAAAACTTTTCGTATATAGCTATATAATTACGTAAAGCTTATAAAAATAACTTTATTAGTTATTTATATAATAATATATATACTTTTTTTTATAAAATTATAATATATAAAGCTATAACTATTATTTTATTAGCCTTTATATACTTAAATAGGTTTTTTTAAAATAAACGTAATAAAGCTAAGCCGCGTAAAAAAAAAGACCTATTATTTTTTTGCTTTTTTTGCTATTTGCAAATAATAACTAAAGAACTATATTAAGTATGCTTTATAATATTATAAAAAACGCTGTTTAATATACTTTTTAAAAATAAGCCGAAATAATATAAAACGTTTAAAAATTATTAAGCTTTTAGCGCTAATAATAATAGTAATAGGCGTAAAAAAACGCCGGCCTATTTATTATTACTATTATAATTTTTTTTATAAAAATACTATAGCTTTTTATATAAAATAGCTAAATATAAAAATATTTAAATATTATATATAAATTAAAATATATTATTATATAATTTTTTTAGCAAATTATATAAATAGTAGCTAATAAAAATAATTAAATAATATTAGCGTATATTATTATATATTATTACCCGGACTTATAAAAAATTAAAAAAATAGGACTAAAATATTTATTGTTTTTTTTTTTTTTTTATTTAAAATTTAGTTTAAAAAAAACGCTTTTTTTGGCCTAGTTTTAAAACTTTTTTTTTTTTTATATTATTTATTATCGTAAAACTTATTAGCTTTATTATTTTTTTTATATTAAACTAGCTTATAAAACTAGCTAGAACTTTTTTAAACAATATTTATAATTATTTTTTTAAAGCTTTTAAAACGATTTATTTTATTAAAAAGTTAAAATTATTTATAAATATATTATTTTACTACTTATTTAAACTTAAATATTAATATAAAATATTTATAGTTTATAATAATAATTTCGATAATTTTTTTTGCTTAAAAAAAAACGAAATTTATAATAATAAATAAAAAGCTTAGTTTTTAAACTGCTTAATAATATAGCTTTAATATTTATTACTATTAATATATAGCCGATTAATAATTTAGCTATAAAAACTTTTTATAAGTTTATTAAAATCGAAAACTTAAAATATATAAATATAATTATAATTTTATTTACTAAATAAAACTACGTTTAAGTTTAAAATAATATATATTAACCGCTAGTTTTAATATATTCGAAATAACGTAAAAATAAAAAACGTTTATATAAAAGCGTATTATTAAATAAATATTAAAAAAGCTATATAGTTTAGTTTTTTATATTATTATTATTATTATTTAAAAAAATATATATATTATTAATTATATATAATATAATTTATTAATAGTTATAATAAATATGTTTTTTTTTTATATTTTGCTTATGTTTTGTTTATATTTCTATTATATTTAATATAATAAAGCATTAAAGTTTTTTAAATTAATTATAATAGCTAAAAAATAGCTTAACAGGTTAAATAGTTAGCTAATTAAATATTTTTATAAGTTATTATTTATAATTTTATTTATATCGTTTAATACGTTTAATAAGTTAACTATTTAATTTATTATTTAATTAGTTATAGCTTAATAATAAAATAATTTTTTTTTTTTATTATATTATTCGTTATATTTATGTTTATTATAATAAAAACTTAAATAAAAAGCTTAAAATAAGTTTAAATTAACTAATAAATAATAATAGTATTAAAAGTATTATAAAAATTTAATTTTTTATTTTTTAAAAAGTAAGATTTTATGTTTTTTAATGTTTAAAACTTTTTTTTTTATTATTATTATATAAACTAGCTAAAAACCTAGCTATAAAAGTTATACAAACTTTTAAAAACTCTTATAAAAACTTAAAAAGCCGATATTACCCCGATTATTTTATAAGCTAAAGTATATTATATTATTGTATAATATTATTTAAAATAACTTTAAGCTTTTTTAAAGAGTTATATTTTAAAAAGTTTATAAAGAAAAAGTTTTAAAATTTAGCTATAAATTAAAAATATAAAAAAGTTATATTAAAATTAAAATAAAAAACTAAAGCTTTTAAAAACTTTAAAAAGATTATTAGCTAAATTAAATTTTAAATTTTAAATATTTAAATATAAACTTTAGTTATATTTTATTTTTTATCGAACTATTTTTAAATATAAAACTTTATTATATTTTTTTTTATAGTTTTATAAACTTAAATAAAAACTTTTATAATTAAAAGCTAAATATTTTAATATTTAAGTTTAGCTTTAATATTTGTTTAAAATTTATTATAGTTTTTATAATTATTTTAGCTTTATAATATAATGTTTAACGGCAAACTTGCGTAATATTTATAAATAGTTTTATAGCTATTTTAATCGAAAAGTTAAACTAATTTAACTTATAAATAAATATATTATTTAAACGTTAAGCTTTTAGTTTTAATATATATTTTTTATATATTTTTTAAAGCTATTTTTATTAAACGTTTATTAAGCAGTATAACTTAAATATTTATATTTTTTTCCGAAGTTATATATATTTTAATATATTTTTTAAAGCTTTTTTTGCCGAACGTTTATTAAAAAGTATAACTTAAATATAAATACTTTTTTTAAAGTTTATATAATTTTTTATATATTATTTAAAGCTTATTTTATTAAACGTTTATTAAAAAATATAACTTAAATATATATATTTTTTTAAAGTTTATATATATTTTTTATATAGTTTTTAAAGCTTTTTTAATAAATATTTATTAAGCAATATAACTTAAATAATTATATTTTTTTTAAAGTTTATATTATTTTTATATATTATTTAAAGCTTATTTTATTAAACGTTTATTAAACAGTATAATTTATAATTATATTTTTTTTAAAGTTTATATATATTTTTATATATTATTTAAAACTTATTTATTAAACGTTTATTAAATAATATAACTTAAATATTTATATTTTTTCTAAAGTTTATATATATTTTTATATATTTTTTAAAGCTTATTTTATTAAACGTTTATTAAAAAATATAACTTAATATATATATTTTTTTTAAAGTTTATAATATATTTATAATAGTATTAAAATAAAAACCGGAAAAAAAGTTTTTTTTTATACGTTTTATATAAAAAAGCTTTTTATTTTTATATAATTATTTATAATAAGCTTAAAATAAATATTAAAAATAAAACTTTTAGTTATAGTTTATAATTAAATATAAAAATAACTTAAATTTTTTATAAAAAATAAATAAATAAAACTATAATTTATTTTTTAAGCTTATTTAAACGTTATAAAATTTATAAAATATAATTATTTTTAAAAACTAAATAATATTTAATTAAACTTTTAGTTTTATTAATAGTTTTTAATTATTTAAATATTATTTTATTTATTTAGATTATAGTTATAATTAAAATTTATTAAATTAAAAAAGTTATATATTTTAATTAGTTATTTTTAATTAATTTTTTAAAGTTTTTTTTTTATAGTTTAAAATAAAATAGTTTTAAAAAAAATATATTTAATTTTATAAAAACTTTAAAAAAATTTAAATATTAATATAATTTTTTTGCTTTTTTTTTTAAAAAATTAAACTTTTTTTTTATTTTTTAAATAAAAACGCTAAAAAAAATAATAAAAAAATACTAATAATATTTATTCGTAAATTTTTACTAACTTTTTTATATTATAGTTTTAATAAATATTATTAATAAATATTAAATTAAAAATTATAATATAATAAAATTTATTAAAATTTTTAATTAAATTAAAACTTATTTAATTAAAATATTTATTAAAATTAAATAATATTATAATATTATAATTATATTTTTTATATAAAGCTATAAATAAAAATATTTTTTAAATAAAATATAAAAAATCTAAAATTATTATTAATAATATATTTTACGTTTTAATTAACGTTTTTATATTTTTTTTTTAAATTATATATTATAAAAATTATTAGTTTTATAAAGTTAAAATTAAATTTATTTAGTTTAAATTTTTCGGCTTATTTATTATATTTATTTTTATAAGTTTTAAAAAAAATATTAGCTAAAATTAAAAAATTTTTTTATTTATATTTTATTTTTCGAAGCAAAAAATAACATTTAAAAAAAAACGGGCAAAAAATATTTTTTTTAAATAAACTTTTAATAATATATTAAACAAAAAAATCTTTTTTTATTATATAAAATATTATAATTATTAAAAAATATTATATAAAATTTTTTATAATTTTAATATAATAATAAAAATATAATATATTATAATTATATAGTTTATTATTAATAATTATTTTAACTAAAACTAAAATTTAATAGTTTATATTTATTAGTTTTTATTATTTTATTTTTAAAATATTAAATAATATATAATTTTATTTATTTTTAATATATTTTAAATTTTTAAACTATTTAACGTTAATTATTAAATAAACTATTTTATATAATTTAATAAAAAACTACTAATATATTAAAATAATATTTATTATTAATATATTAAATAATATTAATATTTTATATTATTTTTAATTAAATTATTTTATAAAAATATTATTATAAATAAAAAAACTATTAAAGCTTAATTTTTTTTTGTTTAGTTTAAATAATTTTTAATAAATACTAAATTAATTTTTAAATAATAACTTAATTAACGTTTTAGCTTAAAATAGCCTAGCTTTAGCTTAAAATAGCCTAGTTTTAATTTAAAATAATTTAGTTTTTATAGGCCTAGTTTTTTTAAGCTTGCTATAATATATAATATTTCGAAAAAAACTATAAATAGCCTTAAAGCTTATAAAAACAGCAAGCTTATAATACGCTAAATATTATTTTTTTATTGTTCGGAATATTAATATTATATAGTTCGTTTTTTATAATATTTATAAAAACTTAAGCGAAATTAATTTTAAGTTTTAGTTTTAATTTAGCGCTAGTTTATTTTTATTATATATAGTTTAATATAATATAATAAATTATAGTTTAAATAAATAATTTTTTTATAATATTTTAAAAATATTATATTAGTTTTAAATTTTAAATAAAATATTATTATTATATTTAATAGCTAAAATTATATATTAACGTAAAAAATATAAACTTTTTTATTTTTAACTTAATAGTTTTTTCGAATAACTTTTTAATAAACATTATTATAATAAGTTTTATTTCGGACTAAAATAATACGCTAGCGTAAAACTTTAGCTCGAAAATCGCAAAAAATAGTATTTTTTATTTCGGTTAAATTATTAAACTTTAAAAACTTTAGCTATTTAAAGCTTTTATTAAAACTATAATCTATAATTTAATAATAGCTAAAAAAATAAAATTTAATAATAAAAATAGGTTAATAAATAAAAATATTATAAATAAATTAATAAAAAAAAAAAAAAATTTTTTTTAAAAAAAAATAATTATATATAAAAATAAAAAACTAAATTAAAAAATATAATTATTTTAATATTATAATTAACTAAAATAGCTAAGCTTAAAATTAAATTAAAAAATATAATTATTTTAATATTATAGTTAGCTAAAATAGCTAAGTTAAAAAATATAATTATTTTAATATTATAGTTTTTATGTTTAAAATATTTTTATATTTATTTTTTAGCTTTATAAACTTTATAAACTTATATAATTATTTATTTATTATTTTATTTAAATAAAATAACTTTTTAATTTTTATTTAATTATTTTTAAATTATTTAAAGTTTTCGAGTTTATTTATTATATTTATAATTTTATATTTATTATATAAAAACTAAAATTAGTTTCGTTTTTATAGTTTAGCGCTATTAAAACTAAATTATAAACGTATAATATAAATTAGTTATAATATTTATTATTATTTAATAATTAATAAAAACTATTTTTAAATTTATTTTAATATTAGCTATAAATTATTATAGCTATTTTAGTAAATAAAAATATTATATATTTTTCTAAAATATTATATATTTTATATTTTTAGCGTAGTTATTTTTATTATCGTAGCTATAAAACTTTTATTATATTTAAATATAAATATTAAATTTTATTAAAATATATTTTATAATAATATTATAATAATAAATATAGCTAAAGCTTTATTATATAATATAGTTTAAACTAATTTTAAAATAATAGTTTTAAATTTTAATTATACTATAAATCGCTAAAAATAACGTTAAATATAGTTATATTGTTAATAATTTTATATTAAATTTTTAAGTTTTTTTAGCAAATATATTTAATAGTATTATTAAACACTAGTTAAATTTCTTTATAAAATTAAATAATTATATAAATTATAGTTTATATATATATTTTAAATAAAACTATTTTTAAGCTTTATTATAATTATTAATATTTTTAATTAATAATTATTAGTTTATTTAAACTTATTTAACTAATAGTTAAATAAAATAAATTATTTATAAATAATATTAAGCTAATTATATATTTAACGCGCTTTTATTGCTTTTTTTAATAGAAATTTTAGCTTAAAAAGATTTTATAAAGCTTAAAACAATAATATTTATATAATAACATTTTAATTTAATATTTAAATTTTATAGCCTAATAATAATATAGTTTAAATAAAAACTAAGCATTTAATAATTATTACAATTAAAATCCTTTTTTTTTTTTCCGAACTTATATTATATAATTACTCTAGCTTGTACTGTTAGCTAGTATTGCTTTAATACTTTCTAGGTTAGTATAACAAAAAAGCATGCAGTAAATATTATAGGTTAAAACCTAAGTTTTACTCTAAACTAAATTATATAAAAAAACATATAGCATAATAAATTAAAACTTAAGTTTTAACTTTATACTAGAACAAAAAAGTTCAGCTTTATATAAAAAATAAATTAAATAAAGTAAATATAATATGTTAGTATACTAGATTAGGTATATAACTCTTAAAATAACTTACAAAACAGTATCTCTAGAGCTAAAATCCTTCCGAAATAAGAAATCGTTAACTCCGGGGGTTGGGCTGGAACTACGATCCGGGCCGACAACCCGAATCATCCGCCCCCTTCCGAACCGCTATCGTCACCTTTGCTGATGTACCTTGGATCGTAGACAGGCTTGGCATGATGGAATAGTCGTCCTGGATGGCGAACTTTTTGGATCCTGAGGCCCCGGTTGCTATCAAGAAGGATGAAGAACTGTTGATTCTGGAATGATCGATCACAAACGGGGCGAATCGGGTTTCGCCGAATACGGACGTGCCCGTCGCGTCCTCGATTGTCAGGTTCTCCTTGTACCCGTTCGAGAATTCAATGGTAACTGTTCCCTCCTGCGTAGCTTTGTCTAGAATCTGCATTCAGAGTAAGTCATCTATCTGTCGTATCTAGTATGGGCGTATTCCATGCACATACCCTTATTCTCCCTGATAGCGCCAGCGCACCATCCTCAGCCACGTCCCACGTCACATTAATCGGCTTGATACCCATCGGCTGTATGGCGTCCTGAAGCTTAACGCGCGCGGGCACGGTGTCGATCATCCGGCCCAGCAAATCCACGCAGGTGTCGAGGAACCCGTCTTCCCCCCGGGCCGAGAGCGTCTTCATCGTGGCGTTGCCGTCGCTCTCGTACAGCCGGAGTCGGAGCGGCTGGTCTCGTTGAAGCTCGTCACGAGGGCCCCGCCCCGGTTCCCGGTCCCGTCGAGGTACTCGTCACCACGCGCGCGTCGAACATCCCCCGTGTCGAGTCGAAGTTGATGCCCCCGTTCGTGTTGTTCTCCGATACCATCGAGTCGTCCGAGACGTCGGGGAAGCCGCTGTGGTGGACAGATCTGTGATGTTTTAAGTAAGTAAGTCTCGTCTTTCTTAATTTTTTTCTTTTCTCTCATACCTCAGACCAAGGCATTGTTAATTCATGTAGTTTTTTTTTACTTACCCTAGTGTATGACCACAAGCTGTTAAGATGATGGCTTCCTCCTGGTTAATGCCGGCTCGCTCGAACTGTTGGAGCGTCTCTTCTAAACTCGTCCCCGGCTCCGGGACCCCGGTTGTAGGATCGGCCGCCACGGCATCAATGCGCCCGGGCCGGAAGGGTATGTATCTCCCGCCGCAAAGGTTAACGGACATGACGGTACCCAAAGCGACGAGATCCGCCACTGTAATCATGTTAGATATTGAGCCATCAATACAAGCTACTATCATATCACGACCTTTCCTACCAGCCCCGTCCCCATGTTTATCGCCAGAGAAATAGAATAGAAATTGTATTATGTAATCATATCTAAAGAAAAGAAGGAAAAGATAGCCAGCTTACTGGGAACAAACTCATTCACAAACGGCCGCCAAAACGTGAAGCTATCGTTGAAGGCGCTCCCCTTGTTCTCGTCGCGGAAGGTCTCGAAGCCGATGCTGGCGTCGACGCCGCCGGTCCCGGCCCCCACGTCGGCGGTGACGAAGTCGTGGAAGACGACGCGCAGCCACTGCGCCGAGGTGGTGCGCCCGAGTCGTCGGCCGGCGCCCCGGTCTCCGTCACGTACCGCGTGCACGGCGTGATGGCCGAGAGAAGTTGGACGCGTATGCGTCCCAGTTGTCGACCAGGATGTGTTCTAATTGCGATACCTGGGGGCTCGGGTAGTAGAACATGGCCGTCGCCGCTTGCATGCACGATTGCATCGACAAGAGCGAGGGTCCGAGAGATGAGGTGCGCATCTTTCTGCGTGTCTGACGAGAGTGTAGTGGTATTAATTATTACTATTTTTCTACGACGTCTGCGACGGCTCGGTGAGAGGTTTATATAAGCCCCGTCTACGCTGCTCCCTCGCGGTCACAGCCTAACCCCCGGAGTCAACGATTTCCTATTTCGGAAGGATCTCAGCTCTAGAGACACTGTTTCGTGAGTCTGTTTCGTGAGTCTGTTTCGTGAGTTGCGTATCTAGTGTATTAACACAAATGCCTCAGGTTCTACTCTGAACTAGATTATAACAAAAAAGCTCAGCTCTATAGTAAAAAGTACAAGCAAGTATAACAAAAAAGCATGCAGCAAATATAACAGATCAGAACCTAGGTTCTAACTTTATACTAAAACAAAAAAATAAATATATAGCTAACATATTATATAGTAAGTTTTAACCTATAATATTTATTATATGCTTTTTATTATATTAATTTAAAAAATACTAAAGTAATACTAATTAATAGTACAAGCTAAAATAATTATATAATATAAGTTCGGAAAAAAAAAAAAGATTTTAATCGTAATAACTATTATTTAGTTTTTACTTAAATAAACTATAGTACTATTAAGCTATAAAGTTTAAATATTAAGTTAAAATATTATTTTATAAATATTATTGTTTTTAAGTTTTATAAAATCCTTTTAAGCTAAAATTTTTACTAAAAAAAGCAATAAAAACGCGTTAAATAATAATTAGTTTAATATTATCTATAAATAACTTATTTTGTTTAACTATTAATTAAATAAATAAGTTTAAATAAATTAATAATTATTAGTTAAAAATATTAATAACTATAATAAAATTTAAAAACTATTTTGTTTAAAATATATATACGAACTATAATTTATATAATTATTTAATTTTATAAAAAAACTTAGCTAATATTTAATAATATTGCTAAATATACTTACTAAAAAAATTTAAAACTTAATATAAAATTATTAACGATATAACTATATTTAATATTACTTTTAGCGATTTATAATATAATTTAAAAGCTTAAAATTATTTTAAAATTAGTTTAAACTATATTATATAGTAAAACTTTAGTTATATTTGCTTTATATAATATTATTAAAATATTTAATAAAATTTAATTTTTATATTTAAATATAATAAAAGTTTTAATAGCTATAATAATAAAAATAGCTACACTAAAAGCGTAAAATATATAATATTTTAAAAAATATATAATATTTTATTCGCTAAAATAGCTATAATAATTTATTAGCTAATACTAAAATAGATCTAAAAAATAGTTTTTATTAGCTATTAAATAATAATAAATATTATAGCTAGTTTATATTATATATTTATAATTTAGTTTTAATAACGTTAAACTATAAAAATAAAACTAATTTTAGTTTTTATTAATAAAATATAAAATTATAAATATAATAAATATAAACTTAAAAACTTTAAATAGTTTAAAAATAGTTAAATAAAAATTAAAAAGTTATTTTATTTAAATAAAATAATAAATAAATAGTTATATAAGTTTACGAAAATTTATAAAGCTAAAAAATAAATATAAAGCTATTTTAAATATAAAAACTATAATATTAAAATAATTATATTTTTAATTTAATTATTTTAGCTAATTATAATATTAAATTAATTATATTTTTTAATTTAGTTTTAAGTTTAGTTATTTTAGTTAATTATAATATTAAAATAATTATATTTTTTAATTTAGTTTTTTATTTTTATATATAAATATTTTTTTTTTAATAGAAATTGTTTTTTTTATTAATTTATTTATAATATTTTTATTTATTAATTTATTTTTATATTAAGCTTATTTTTTTTAGCTATTATTAAATTATAGATTATTTTAATAAAAGTTTTAAACAGCTAAAGTTTTTAAAATTTAACAATTCGATAAAGTAAAAAATATTATTTATTTAGTAATTTTTAAGCTAAAGTTTTATACTAGCGTATTATTTTAATCCGAAATAAAGCTTATTATAATAATTTTTATTAAAAAACTATTTAAAAAAACTATTAAGTTAAAAAATAAAAAAGTTTATATTTTTATATTAATATATAATTTTAGCTATTAAATATAATAATAATATTTTATTTAAAGTTTAAAGCTAAATATATATTTTTAAAACGTTATAAATAGTTATTTATTTAAATTATAATTTATTACGTTATATTAAACTATATATAAAAAATATAAATTAATATTAAATTAAAACTAGAATTTAAAATTAATTTTATTTAAGTTTTTATAAATATTATAAAAAATAAACTATATAATATAATATTTTAAATAATAAAAAAATAATATTTAGCGTATATATAAACTTATTGTTTTTATAAACTTTAAAGCTATTTATAGTTTTTTTTAAAATATTATATATTATAATAAGCTTAAAAAAGCTAGGCTTATAAAAGCTAGGCTATTTTAAGCTAAAATTAAGCTATTTTAAGCTAAAGCTAAGCTATTTTAAGCTAAAACTAAACTATTTTAAACTAAAACGTTAATTAAACTATTATTTAAAAATTAATTTAATATTTATTAAAAATTATTTAAACTAAACAAAAAAAATTAAGCTTTAATAGTTTTTATTTATAATAATATTTTTATAAAATAATTTAGTTAAAAATAATATAAAACATTAATAATTATTTAATATATTAATAAATATAACGTTATTTTATATATTAGTAGTTTTTTATTAAATTATATAAATAATTTATTTAATAATTAATATTAAATAGTTTAAAAATTTAAAATATATTAAAAAATAAACAAAAACTATATATTATTTAATATTTTAAAAATAAAATAAAAAACTAATAATATAAAATTAAATTTTAGCTTTTATTAAAATAACTATTAATAAAAACTATATAATTATAAAATTATTATTATTTTTATTATTATATTAAAATTATAAAAATTTTTATATAGTATTTTTTAATAGTTTATATTTTATAATATAATAAAAAAAAACTTTTTTGCTTAATATATTATTAAAAGTTTATTTAAAAAAAATATTTTTTATTTGTTTTTTTTAAATATTATTTTTATTTTAAAAAATAAAATATAAATAAAAATTTTTTTTAATTTTAATTAAAGTTTTTTTTAAAACTTATAAAAATAAATATAATAAATAAGCTAAAAAATTTAAGCTAAATAAGTTTAATTTTAATTTTATAAAACTAATAATTTTATAATATATAATTTAAAAAAAAAAAATATAAAAAACGTTAATTAAAACATAAATATATTATTAATAATAATTTTAAACTTTTTATATTTTATTTAAAAAATATTTATTATTTATAGCTTTATATAAAAAATATAATTAATATTATAATATTATTTAATTTTAATAAATATTTTAATTAAATAAGTTTTAATTTAATTAAAAATTTCGATAAATTTTATTATATTATAATTTTTAATTTAATATTTATTAATAATATTTATTAAAACTATAATATAAAAAAATTAACAAAATTTATAAGTAAATATTATTAATATTTTTTATTATTTTTTTAGCGTTTTTATTTAAAAATAAAAAAAAGTTTAGCTTTTTAAAAAAAAAACAAAAAAACTATATTAATATTTAAATTTTTCTAAAATTTTTATAAAATTAAATATATTTTTTTTAAAATTATTTTATTTTAAACTATAAAAAAAAAACTTTAAAAATTAATTAAAAATAATTAATTAAAATATATAAACTTTTTTAATTTAATAGATTTTAATTATAATTATAAATTTAAATAAATAAAAATAAATTTAAATAATTAAAATTATTAATAAAACTAAAAGCTTAAATAAATATTATATAGTTTTTATTAAAATTAACTATATTTTTATAAATTTTATAACGTTTAAACAAATTTAAAAAATAAACTATAGTTTTATTTATTTATTTTATAAAAAACTTAAACTATTTTTATATTTAAATATAAACTATAGTTAAAAGTTTTATTTTTAATATTTATTTTAAATTTATTATAATTATAATTATTAAAAATAAAAAGTTTTTTTATATATAAAATATATAAAAAAGATTTTTTTTTAAGTTTTATTTTAACGTTATTTATATATATTATAAACTTTAAAAAAAGTATATATATATAAATTATATTTTTTAATAAATATTTAATAAATAAAGCTTTAAATAATATATAAAAAATATATATAAACTTTAAAAAAATATTTATACTTAAATTATATTTTTAATAAACGTTTAATAAAAAAGCTTTAATAATATATAAAAATATATATAAACTTTAAAAAAAGTATAATTATTTAGGTTATATTTTTTAATAAACGTTTATTAAAAAACGCTTTAAATAATATATAAAAAATATATAAATTTTAGAAAAATATTTATATTTAAATTATATTTTTTAATAAACGTTTAACGAAAAATATTTAAAAAATATATAAAAATATATATAAACTTTAAAAAAAATAAATATTTAAGTTATATTATTTAATAAATATTTAATAAAACAAACTTTAAAACTTATATAAAAAATAAATATAAACTTTAAAAAAAGTATAAATATTTAAGTTATATTTTTAATAAACGTTTAGCAAAAAAAGCTTTAAATAATATATAAAATATATATATTAAAATTAAAAGCTTAACGTTTAAATAATATATTTATTTATAAATTAAATTAGTTTAACTTTTTAATTAAAATAGCTATAAAAACTATTTATAAATATTACGTAAATCTAGGTTTAATATATTATATAATACTATATAAATCTTATTTAAAGTCCGCTAAATATTACGTTATAAAGCTAAAATAGTTATATAAACTATAATAAGTTTTAAATAAATATTAAAACTAAACTTAAATATTAAAATATTTAGCTTTCGATTATAAAAGTTTTTATTTAAGTTTATAAAACTATAAAAAAAAAAATATAATAAAGTTTTATATTTAAAAATAGTTTAATAAAAAGCAAATATAACTAAAGCTTATATTTAAATATTTAAAATTTAAAGTTTAATTTAGCTAATAATCTTTTTAAAGTTTTTAAAAGCTTTAGTTTTTTATTTTAATTTTAATATAACTTTTTTTATATTTTTAATTTATAGTATAATAAATATAACATAGGTAAAAAGTTTAAATATTTAATTTACCTTATATTAAAAGCTAATATTTTACTTAAAAAAAAAAAAAGAAATACTAGTATATTAACTTATAAATAATAATAAATATTTATAATATATGCTTTATACTGCCTAGTATTGCTACTATATACCGCTTAGCCTAGTACTGCTATATATTCTTTATAGGGTAGCTATAATATAGTTATAGCTATAAATAAATAGGTTAAAAAAATAGGGCTATAATAACCCCCCTTTAAAAAAGATTCGACCTAAGTTTATTAGTATATATAGGGCTTTAAAACCGTAGGTTTATTTGCTTTTATATAAAGAATTAAACAGTAAATTTTTAAAATTAATATTTTTAAGCTAAAAAGTTTTCTTTAATTTTTAGTAGCTATAAAATTTATAAAGCTTTTTATATCCCCGTTATATTACTAGCTATTTAAACAATTAATTATATAATAACTATACTATTTAATATATTTTATTATTTATTACGTAAGCTTTTTATTTTTTTTATATTTTTTATATATTTGTTTTTATAAACTTATTATTATTTTTATTTTATTATAAACTTATCCTTTTTTATAGTTTTTAACTAGTTATTTAGTTATAATAGCAAGCTTATTATATTTAAATTCGCTTTATATATTTTTTAGTTTTTTTTATAAAATTACGTAAATTTATAGCTAAATATTATTTATTATTATATTTTAATCTTTTTTACGCTATTTTATAGTATAATTTATAGTATAAATACATAAAAATAATATTTTTTTAATTTTTTACTTTTTTTTTTAAAACTAAAGTTTACTATTTTATTTTCCGGTCGTTTATATTTTTAGCTTAAAAAAAATTATTCGGGTATTTATATAAACAATCGGCATAAAATTATTTTTTTACGCTAGCTATTAAGCAGTTATAGTTAAAAAATATTAAAATTATCTAATTATATTTTTTTAATTTTATAATAATTTTTCGTTATAAAATAATTTAGCTTACTATTAAAACAATTAATCTATTTACTTTTTTTATATAATATATAAATATATTTTTAATAATAAAATTAAAATCTTTTTTATATTTATTAGCTTAAATAATTATTTTTATTATGTTTTTTTTACGTTTTATTTAGCAATTTTAACGTATTTTTATATACTATATAAATATTTAAGTTTTTTTTTGTTTAATTTTTTTTAGCTAAATAATTAACTAGCTTTTTAGCTTTAAATTTTAATTAAACGTTATTTTTATAAATTGGCCTAAAGATTTTTTTAGCGTTAAATTACTAAATAATTTATAAAATAAAAATATTTATATTATATTTAAAATAAATAGCGCTTTTAATTAATTTTTCTAGAAATAGTTTATAAAAAGTTATAGCTTTTAATTTATTTATTAATATATTTCGATTTATTTAATAATTTGTTTATATCCAGTAAAAAAAAGTTTAGTTTTATTTTATATATTTTAAAAAGTTCGTCTATAAAATCGGCTATAAATTATAATTTTTAATTATTTATAACGATTTTAGTTATTTAAAAACTTAATAAAAACTTTAATAATATATTTTAGCTACTTTTTTAGCAATAACCTCGTTTTTATATATAATTATTTAAAAATTTTAATTAATTAATTAATAATATAAAAAATTATATTATTTTTATACTTATTTTTAAAAAAACTTTTAAAATTAATAATAATATTATTAAAAATATTTTAAGTTTTTAACAATATTAGCTTTTTAAAAGTTTTATTATATAAAACTTTAAATAGTTAATAATAATAATTTATAATATAGCATTTAATATCGCTATATAGCCCTAGTTATTAATATTTTTAAAAAACTAAATAGCGCGTTTTGCCTTTATTTAAATACGCTATTATTAATTATACGTAAGCTTTTTTAATTATTTATATTTTTAAGTTATTTATTTTAATACCGTAAATTTTCTTTTATATAAAACAAATTATTTAGTATAAACTAATTAAAATATATATTAATATAAACTTAAGTTTAATATTTATTAAAGCTAATATTTTTATAATTAGCCGCTAAAATAATATCGATTAATATTATTTTTAATAATAATAATAGTTCGAAGTTTTTAAAAATATAAATTATTATATTTTTAACAATTAAACGTTTATAGCAAACTTAAATAAAACTATCGTTTATTATTTATTTTAAATTTATTTTATATTTTTATATTTTTATATATTTAGAATAAAATATTAGCTATAATATTTTTTAATTTTAATTAATATATAATTATAAAATTATATTAAACGATTAATTTAGCTTATTTTATTTATTATAAGTTTAAAATTTTTTTCGTATTAAAATATTCTAATATAATATAATTATAATAAAAAGCTTTTATTTTTAAAGTTTTATAAGTTTAGCTTTTTAATATAAAAACTTTTATAATAATAAGCATTTTTTTATTAAAAATACTATAATTAAGCTTTTTTTTTATAACGTTTTTAAATAAAAAACAATTAGTTTTTAAAAGTTATTAAGCTTATTATATTATATAATATATTTATAGTTATATTATTTAATATATTAGTTTTTATATAAATTTCCGATTTATATAAAAAATATTAAAAAATAAAAGCTAATATTAAAACTTTTTTTAAAATATCGAAACTTATTAATATTATTTAGTTTATATTAAGTTTATATTTATTATAATTAATTTATTTAAAAGTTTAATAATACGCCCGTATTTTTTAATAAAATGTTTATAAAAGTTATAAAATTTTAAAAAAAAACGTATTTTTTATAATATAGTTTTTTTATTTTTAATTAGTAGTTATTAATATTAAATAATTTTTATTTTGTCCTAGTTAATTTTATATTTTTTATTTTTATAATAAAGCTTAAAAACTTAATTTAAATAATAAAAAATTTATATTTTTTAAATCGGCTTATAATTTAGCTTTTTAAAAACAAGCTAATATTTTATTTATATATTTTATATTTTAGCTTATTATTAAAATAAATTAAAATATTATTAATATATACTATAAAAAATATTTAAATATTTGCTTAAAATATTATTAATAAAACGTTAAAATATTAATAGTTTATTAATAAAACTAAATAATAATATTTTAAACTAATAAATATTATATTATATATAAAAACAATTAAATATTTATTGCTTTTTATAATATAAATATAATAAAAAGCTTAGCAAATATTAATTTTAATATAAACCTTAGTTTTAATTAATCGGAACAATGTTTTTTTTACTAATAATAAAAAATATCGATCTTTTTAAATAATATTATTTAATTTATAGTAGTTTATATAAAACTATAATAATTTATTATTTTTTATAATAAATAGTATTAAAGCAGTTTATAATATATTTATAAGTTTAATAAAATTTTTAAATAAGTTTTTTTATATATTTTTAGTAAGCTT
>SCHM01000010.1:1978-57064 GCA_004123355.1 Amphirosellinia nigrospora | reverse complement strand
TAATTTAAACAATTAAAATATTTTTTAGTTAAAATTACTTTTTTATTATAATTAACTATTTTATTAAAATATATATAATTATTAAAATTTATATTTAAAATATAATTAATAATTTAGTTTATAAAAATAAAGCCCTAGCTTTATTTTAAATAAAATCTATTAATTTTTTAACTATATTATTTTAATATTAATTTATAAATAATAAAATAATAATAGTTATTTTATTTTATTATAAAATACTTCTAAATTTTTATGCCGAACTTTTTATTACTATTTATACGTAAAACGTAGTATTTTTTTTAATAGTTTTTTATTAAATTAAAATATTAAAATATTAATTTTTATTTATTTATTATAAATATATTTTAATAATACTTTTGCTTTATTTTTCGTTTTATATGTTTTTAAAAATATAATATTTATTATTATTATTTACTATAAATAAAAAATATTTATATTTTTAATTAAAACTAATTTAATTTAGCTAAAGTTTACTTAATTATTTCTTTTAAATAATTAGCTTTTTTAATAATTTTTTTAAAATATATTTTTTAGCTTTAGCCCGATTATAAATAAAGCAAAAAAAATATTTAATTTTTTTAGGTTTATATATTAATATTTATAGTATTTTTAATTTATATTAACTTTTTAATATTAAAATAGTATAGCATAATACTAAAAATTAGCTTATTTTAAATTTTAAATTATTTTTATTTTTTTTTTTAATAATAATTTAAATAATAATTTTTTTATATTTTAATTTCGTTTACTATATTTAGCGCGAATTTTTATAGCTTTTCTTAAAGTTAATATATTATATAAGGTTTTTTTTTTTATATATTTATAAAAAAAAACTATACTATTAAATATTAAATTTATAATAGCTATTCTATAGCTATTTTTTATAATATATTTATTTAGTAATTTTTTTTATATAATTATTTTTTAAAAATATATTTAAAAAAATAATAAATAAACAAATATATCTTACGCTTATATTACTTTATTTTATTAAAGTTTAAAGTTTTTATAATAATATTAATTTTTTTATTATTATATAGGTTACCTTTTATATAAACTATATATTTTTCGTTTTTAATTAAATTTATTATTAACTTTTTTTAAAATCGGTTTTATTATATATTTTTATATTTAACTTTATATAAATAAAATATAACGCTTATATATTAAAATATAATAATTCTTTAAAATATAAATATATTTAAAAGCACTATTGTTTTTTTATATAATAACCTTAATATTTAGTCCGCTACTATTAATAACTTTAATATTTAATATGTTTTTTTTAATTTAAATCGTTTAAAATTGCCGTTAAAAGCGAAAATATAAAAATAAATATAGTTAAAAGTACTACTATATATTTTTTACTTAATAACTAGCTTAATAATTAGCTTCGAATTATTTTTAGATTTATTATTACTAAAGCTAGCTTTTGTTTAATAAAAAAGTCCGTTATTTTTAATTAATAAATAAGCTTTTTGTAGCAAATAAGTTGCGGTTGTTTTTTTTCCGTAAAAAAATCTGCAGTAATTTCCCCGTAAATAAATCCGCTGTTATTTTTTTTTAGCTTAGTATAATTATTAAGCTAAAGCTTTTTTAAATTAAAATTTTTAAAAAAGTTTTTTTAAATTAAATCTTTTAAATTAAAATTTTTTAAATTAAATTTTTTTAAAATTAAAGTTTTTTAAGTTATAATAACTTTTAGCTTAAAATTACTCTATATAACGTAGTTTTATTTATAATTAATAATACTATAGTTATTTAAAATAAAAAAAATAAACTAAATATAATAAAAAAAAAAGTAATATTTATAGTTATAAAAATTTATTAAACTTTATAAAATATTTATATTTATATAAATAAAATAACTAAAATTATTTTTAAAGCTTATAATAGCTCTTAACTTTTAATAAGCTTACTGTAAATATTATAAATTCTAATTATTTAAAGTTCTAATTTTAGTTATTACTACTTTTATTAAAATAATCTTAATAATATAACCTTATTAGCTGTATTTAAAACATTTAGCCTTTTTTTTATTTATAATTTTTTTTTTTAAAATTAAATTTAAAATTTAATTTATTAATTCTTACTTTACTATTACCTTTACTATAACCTTTATTCTTATTAATAATGTTATTATTAGACTTTTTTTTTTTATAGTTTTTTAATTTAGGCTTTTTTTTATACGGTTTTTAAAGTTATTATTAAATTTATCGACCAAATTTTAAATATAATATTTTTATACTTTATAACTCTAGTAATAATATTATACAAACTATTGCTTTATTTTTTATTGTAGCTATAAATATTATAACTTATTAGTTATGTTTATTTTTTCTCTTAGTTTTTTATATTATTATATTTTTAAAAAATTTAAATATAAAAAAATACTAAATTTTCTTATTATATTATAATTAATAATATTATTTTATATTATTTTTTAATATATTTAGCCTATTATTATTATAAGTTTTATTAAAAATTTTTAATTACGTAACTTTTTTTAATACTTTAACTAAGTTTAAAAAAGCTAGTTTAACGTGCTAATAATTATTTTACTAATATTAGTTCTTTATACGAACTAATAAAATTTTAAAATTATATTTAATAATTTTTATAATAAAGTATAAATTATATTAATATATTAATTAGTTCTAAGCTTTTTTAAATAGTTCTTTTTATTAAGCTTTAGTTTAAATTTATATTATTTTAGTTTAGTTCTATTTATAAATAAAAGTTTTTTTAAGTTTTTTTATAATAAATAATATTTATATTTAATATAAATATTATTAGATTTTTTTAAATTTAATAATAAAATAATAAATTTAATAAATCTAGGTTTAAATTTAAAATAAAAGTATTTTCTTTTTTTTTTGCTTTTAAACTCTTTTTTAATAAAATTACGCTTTAGTTTTTTTTTTTAAAATCGATCGATTTAAATTTTTAAAAAACTTATTTATTTTTTTACCGTTTATTTAAAAAGCTTAATATTTTTTAATTATTTTTTTAATAATACTATTATTATTAAATACTTCGAATATATTTTTACTAGCTAAATTAACTTAATCGATTAAATTAATTAGATTAACTAAAACTAACTTTTTATTTAACTTATTTAACTTTTTTTAAGTTAATTAATAATTTCGTTAAATTTATTTTTTATAAACTTTATTTATATTTATAATTAATAAATTATTTTTTGATCTTTTTTTTTAAATCCCCAGTAACTTTATTATATTTTTTTTTTTTTTAATATAGTTTGCTTATATATTTTAAAATTATATATTATTACTTTTAGTTATACTAAGCGTTAATTTATTAATTAATTATTTTAATCGAATAAATATAATATTTATTATTTTAATTCTTAAATTTATAATAACTTTTTTAATTTTTTTTTAATTAGTATTTACTAACTAAAATAACTAAATTAATAACTAAAAATAGCTAAAATACGCTAATTAAACATTTTAAAAGTTAATTAATCGTAAAAATATACTAGCTATTATATAAAAATAATATTAATATTAAAAAGCATACTAAATTAATTAGCTTAATTAATATATTCGTACTATTATATACTTTTTATTTTTAATTATAAACTAAATAAGCTATTTTTTACTAAATACTAGAAAATCTACCTAAGCAGCTATAGCAGCCTGACACTCCTTTTATCCCGCGTAAAAAAGCTCTTTTATACGTGCCGCGCAATATCTAGCGCACACATAAAGCCACGTACCACTATACACACAGCCACCTAAGCACTAGTAATTACGTAATCTATTACTAAGCCAATTAAGTATTAAACGTATATACTAATATTATTTATATAATTAATAAAAAAAATAATTTTTAAGCTTTGTTTAAATAATATTTATTAAAGTATTAATATATTTTAGTTTAAATATATAGTTTTATATAAAACTTTAATATTTAAATTAAAAAAATCTATATATATATTAATATTATTATTATTATAGCATATATATTAATACCTAATTAGCCTAGTAATAAATTATATAATTACTAGTGCTTAGTAGCTATATGGCATAATAGCACGTAGCTTTATATATGCGATATTGCATACGCGTAAAAAAAGCCTTTTTTACGCGGGATAAAAAAATATTAAGCTACTACTACTTAAATAAATTTTTAATTTAATAAAAAAATAGCTTATTTAGTTTATAACTAAAAAACTAAAATATATAATAATATAAATATATTAATTAAGCTAATTAATTTAATATTACTTTTTAATATTAATATTATTTTTATATAATACTAGCGTATTTTTATAATTAATCGACTTTTAAAACGTTTAATTAATATATTTTAGCTATTTTTAGTTATTAATTTAAATTAATAAATATTAACTAAAAAAAATTAAAAAAATTATTATAAATTTAAAAATTAAAATAATAAAATATTAATATTTATTTAAAATAACTAATTAATAAATTAATTTAATAATAATTAAAAATAATAATATATAACTTTAAAATATATAAAAATAACTATACTAAAAAAAAAAAAATATAATAAAATTATTAAAAATTTTAAAAAAAATTAAAAAATAATTTATTAATTATAAATATAAAATAAAGCTTAAAAAAATAATTTAAAATTATTAATAATTTAAAAAATTAAAAAATTAAATAAAAAGTTAGTTTTAATTAATTTAATTAATTTAATTAATTAAATTAATTAGCTAATAAAAATATATTCGAAATATTTAATAATAAATAATATTATTAAAAATAATTAAAAATATTAAGCTTTCGGATAAAAAGCAAAAAAAATAAATAAGTTTTTTAAAAAGTTTAAATAATCGATTTTAAAAAAAAAAAACCAAAGCGTAATTTTACTAAAAAAAAGTTTAAAAGCAAAAAAAAAAAAAAATTATTTATTTTAAATTTAAACTTAAATTATTAAATTTATTATTATTATTATTAAATTTAAAAAAATTAATAATATTTATATTAAATATAAATATTATTTATTAAAAAAAACTTAAAAAAGCTTTTATTTATAAATAAAACTAAGCTAAAATAATATAAATTTAAACTAAAGCTTAATAAAAAAAACTATTTAAAAAAAGCTTAAAACTTAATATATTAATAATTTATATTTATTATAAAAACTATTAAATATAATTTTAAAAATTTTATTAGTTCGTATAAAAAACTAAATTAATATAAATAATTATATATATTAAAACTAGCTTTTTTAAACTAATTAAAAATATAAAAAAATTATATATATTAAAAATTTTTAAAAAACTTATAATATAATAAGCTAAATATATTAAAAAAATATATAAAATAATATTATTAATTATAAATATAATAAAAAAATTTATATTTTTATATTTAAATTTTTTAAAAATATAAAATAATATAAAAAACTAAAAAAAAAATAAATATAAACTAATAAATTATAATATTTATAGCTATATAAAAAATAAATAATAGTTTAATATAATATTATATTAAAATATAAAATATAAAAAATATTATATTAAAATTTAATTAATAAATTTAATAATAATTTTAAAAACTATATAAAAAAAAGCCGAATTAAAAAACTATAAAAAAAAAAATCTAATAATAATATTAATAAAAATAAAATTATAATAAAAATAATAGCAAAAAAATTATAAATTAAACTTTAAATTTAATTTTAAAAAAAAAATTATAATAAAAAAAAAAGCTTAAATTTTAAATATAGCTAATAAATTATATTTAAAAATTGCTTTAATAAAAATAATAATAATTAAAATTAAAACTTTAAACGATTAAAAACTTATAATATTTATAATAAGCTTATTAAAAATTAAAAGCTATTTATAAGTTTAAAAATAATTTAGTTATTTATTTATATAAATATAAATATTTTATAAAGTTTAATAAATTTTTATAACTATAAAATATTAATTTTTTTTTTATTATATTTAGTTTATTTTTTTTTATTTAAATAATTATAATACTATTAATTATAAATAAAACTATATTATATAAATAATTTTAAGCTAAAAATTATTATAGCTTAAAAAACTTTAATTTAAAAACTTTAATTTAAAAAACTTTAACTTAAAAAACTTTAATTTAAAAAATTTTAATTTAAAAAATAGCTTTAGCTTTAATAATTATATTAAGCTAAAAAAATAATAGAAACTTATTTATAAAAAAATTATTATAAACTTTTTATAAAAAAAAAAACAACTATAATTTATTTACTATAGTAAGCTTATTTATTAAGAAAAATAAAAACTTTTTTATTAAATAAAAGCTAGCTTTATAATAATAAATCTAAAAATAATTTAAACTAATTATTATTAATAATTTAAAGCTAATTATCGAGCTAATTATTAAATAAAAAACTATAATAGTAATTTTTAATTATATTTATTTTTATTTTTTTTTTAATAGCAATTTTAAACAACTTAATTAAAAAAACGTATTAAATATTAAAATTATTAGTAATAACGGACTAAATATTAAATTATTATATAAAAAAAATAATTTTTAAATATATTTATATTTTAAAAATTATTATATTTTAATATATAACGTTATATTTTATTTAATATAAAGTTAAATATAAAAATATAATAATAAAACTAACTTTAAAAAAATTAATATAAATTTAACTAAAAAAACGAAAAAATATATAGTTTATATAAAAATAAACTTATATAAATTAAAAAAATTACATTATTATAAAAAACTTTAAAACTTTTAATAAAAATAAATATAATATAATATAAAATATTTTATTTATTTTATTATTTTTATTAAATATATTTTTAAAAAAATAATTATATAAAATAAAAATTATTTAAATAAATATACTATAAAAAATAGCTATAAAATAGCTATTATAAATTTTAATATATAATATATAGTTTTTTTTTATAAATATAAAAAAAAAAAGCTTTATATAATATATTAACTTTAAAAAAATATAAAAATTCGCGCTAAATATAAAATAAAATTAAAACGTTAAAAAAATTATTATTTAAATTATTATTAAAAAAAAAATAAAAATAACTTTTAAAATTTAAAATAAATTAATTTTTTAATACTATTAGCTATATTATTTTATATTAAAAAATTAATATAAATAATTAAATATATTATAAATATTAATATTAAACTTAAAAAAGTTAAATATTTTTTTTTTATTTATAATTAAACTAAAGCTAAAAAATATATTTAAAAAAGCTATTAAAAAACGATTATTTAAAAAAAATAACTAAATAAACTTTAGCTAAATTAAACTATTTAATCGAAAAATATAAATATTTTTTATTTATAATAAATAATAATAATAAATATTATATTTTTAAAATATATAAAAAAAAATAAAATAAAAATATTATTAAATATATTTATAATAAATAAATAAAAAATTAATATTTTAAATATTTTAATTTAATAAAAACTATTAAAAAAAATATACGTTTTATATATAAATAATAGTAAAAAGTTCAATATAAAAATTTAAAAATATTTTATAAAAAATAAAAATAATTATTATTATTTTATTATTTATAAATTAATATTAAAATATATAATTAAAAAATAATAATTTTATTTAAATAAAACTAAAGCTTTATTTTATAAACTAAATTATTAATTTATTTTAAGCATATAAAATTTAGCAATTATATATATTTTAATAAACTAGTTAATTTATAATAAAAAAAATAACTTTAGCTAAAAAAATATTTTAACTATTTAAATTAAAAAAAATAATAAATTTAACTTTAATAATTTATAATAATAAATAATATTATATAATATTTATTAACGAATTTATACGTATATTAGCTAAAAAGCTAAAAGCTAAAAAAGCTAATGCTATATTTTTAGATTATAAAAATATATTTAACTATATAATCTAGCTTACTAAAATAATAAAATATTATATATATTATACGTAATTTTTATAAAAATATTAAAAATATAAATAACGTTTATAATTTAAAAATATTATATATTTATTATTTTTAAAATATAGCGTAGATTTAAGCAGCGTTATTAAAAAATTAAAAATTTTATTCGGATATAAAACGCGATTATAATATCGTCGAAATAATATTATAAATAGCAAAAGCGAACTAAAAAAACGTAGCTAATTATAAAAATAAGCTATAGAACTAATTTTATTATTAAACGTAGTAAAAAAAAACCTTAAAAAACTTAATTAAAAGTTTATATTATTATATAAACAAACAAAAATTATTTTAATATAATTTATACTTTAAATATAATATTAAGCTAAAAAAAACAAATATATATAAAGTAATTTTATAAATAATTTAAAATATAAAGCTAAAATAAATAAATTTAAAACTTAAAAAATTAATATAATATTTATAGCTTATAAAAAGCTAAATTAAATAAACTAAATTATTTTATATTTTTAAAAAGCTATTTTTATAAATTATTTATAAAAATTAAAAAAATTTATAGTAAAAATGTTACTTTTAATAAACTTATTTTAAAAAAATATTCGTAAAAAAAAATAAAAAAAAATAGCTTAAAGCTATATTTAAAAAATATATAGTTTATTTAAATATAATATTTTAAAATTTATAAAACATATAAAAGCTATTTATAGCTATTTTATTAATTTTATATAAATATTTAAAAAAAAAATTTATTAATTAATAAACTAAATAAATATAAAATTAGAATTTATGCTTATAAGTTTATTTAATATAAAAATATTAACTATAATAAAATTTTATTTTTATAGCTTATATAGCGTTATAAAAATTTTAATAGCTTTAATAGCTGCTTAAAATAATACGTTATTTAGATCGATTTTATATAGTATATTTTAATAAAGCTTTTTATAAAAAAATTTATAAAATAGTTTAAAATATTAGAAAAATATTTTAAAACTTTTAAATTAAAATAAAAATATAATTAGCTAGTTAAAAAAATTATTAAACTAATAAAGCTTTTATATAGTTTTAAATAATTAAAATATAAATAGTAAATTAAAATTAAAAAAATTATAAATAAAATTAAATTTAAGCTTATAATTTTTAATAACGTTATATATATTAATTATAAAATAAAAAAATTATAATATTTTATATAAATAATTTTTAATTATAAGATTTAATTTAAATTATTTAAAAAGTATTATTATAAAATTAATAAAATAGTTTTAACAAACGATTTAAACTAAACTAACTAGTTTTTAAACGTACGAATTATAAAAAACGAAATTAATAATAACATAAGCTTTAATTAAAAATAATATATAATTAAAATATTTAATTTTATTAGTTAAGTTAATATATAAATATTTTATATTTATAAATATTAAAAAAATAATTTACGTTATAAAGCATAAAAAAAAAGCTTATTTTAAAAATAAAATATTTAATTATATTTTTTTATTTAATAAGTTAAGTTTTTTTGCTTAAATTATAAAGCTTAATATAAGCTTTATTATTTTTATTTAAATAAATTTATAGCAAATTTTTTAATAAATACGTTAAAAATATAAAATAATTAGCTAAATATATAAAAAATATTTTAAATATATAAATTAAATATAATAAGCTAAAAAAAACTATTTATATAAAATCTATAATAATATAAGTTTATTTACTATTATTAATATTATTTAATATTAAATTTATAAAATAATAATATTATTAATAAATATATTATATTTTAAATAATATATTAATATTATATATTTAAACTATAGTTAGTTATAGCGAAAAATTTTACTAAAAATAAATATATTATAATAAATAAAGCAGCAAATAATTTAATATAAATAAAAAACTTTTAAATAAACTTAAAATATTATTAAATAGTTTTATTATTTTTATATAATAATATAAAAATTATAATAGTTTAAATATATAACTATATTAAAGCAAAAAAAGTATATAAATAATATATTATTTATTAATTAAAAATATATAACTATTAAGCTAGTATATATAAGTTAAAAATAATCTAGCTAATAAATTAATTAAACTATTAAAAAAAGCTAAATATTAAAAGTTTTTATTTTTATTTAATTTATAAATTAAAAAATTAATAAAAAAAAAAACAAAGCTAGTTTTTTTAGGATTTTATATAATAAATAATTAATAGCTTAAACCTGTTTATTATTACTAAAAAAAAAATTATTAATATATTAACTTTTTAAAAATAGTTAATTTAATATTTTAATATTTATAATATTTTAAAACTTATAGATTTATATATAACCGATTTAATTTATTTATTATATAATTAATAAGCTTATTAAATATTAAAAAAATAATATTTAGCTAAAAATAACTAATATTATTTGTTTATTTTTTAGATCTAAAGAAGTTTTAAAGGTTTAAATTTAAAAAAAGTCCGGGTTTTAAAAAAATAGCGCTATTTAATTATTTTTTAATAAATATTTAAATAAATATAAAAACAATATATTTTATTTATATATTTTATAAAAAATAAAATATTTTAAAAGTTTTTTTTTAAATTTTAAAATAAATAAAAATTATATTAAAATTATAATAATAATAAAAACGTTTATAAATAGCAATTTTAAACTAAATAAAAAAATAAATCCGTTTTAAAACAAAATATATAGCTTATATATACGTAAATATTACGTTAGTTTAATTAATTAATTATATTTTAGTTATAAAAAAAAAGTTTAATTATAATACTAAATTAATTTAAAGTTTTTTATTATTTTTTTTTTCGAAGTTTATAATATTATAATATTTATAGCTAAAAAAAGTATTAATATATACGTTTAATATTAATTAGCTTAATAATAAATTACGTAATTATTAATATTTAGGTAGCTATATAATATAGTAGTACGTAGTTTATATATGCGCCGGATATTACGTAGCACGCGTAGAAAAAGCTCTTTTTACGCGGGATAAAAAGAGTGTTAGGCTGCTATAGCTGCTTAAACAGATTTTTTAGTATTTAATAAAAAAATAGCTTACTTAGTTTATAACTAAAAAACTAAAGTATATAATAGCACAAATATACTAATTAAGCTAACTAACCTAATATTGCCCCCTTAGTATTAATACCATTTTTATAATTATTATATACAGTAAAACTATTGTTATTATTATATAATAGTTTTTATTATATTCGATTTTTTTTATTTAATTATAAATAAAATTATTAAATTATTATATAACTTTATTATAATAATTAGTTTAAAAAGTTAATATTAATATATATTTCGTTAAAATTTTATTTTAAATAGTATATTTAGTCGAAGTTTATTTATTAGCTATATTATTATTTTAATTAAATTATTTTATTTATATTATTATAGTTTTTTTAAAAATTAACGTTAAAATAATATATTTTATTAAACTAATTATTTATTAATATTATATATATTTAAAGTTTGTTTAGTTTAAATTTATATTTTAGTATAAATTTTACGACTTATTTATAGTTTATTAATATTATTAAATAGTTTATATTAAAATATATTATTATATTTTATTTTTTGCTTTATTTATATATTTATGTTTATATATTAATATAAATAAATATTTAAAATATATTAAAAGTTATTATTTATAATTATATAATAATAGTATTAAATATTTTATTTAATATAAAAACGTTTATTTTAAAAAGCTTTGTTTAATATAGTTTGTTATTTTTAGCTTTATTTGCTAGTTTATTTTAAAAATATATATTTTAATAATATTATTAATATAATATAATAACTAAAAATTTTATTTTATTTAAAAATTTTTGCTTATAATTATAATAAATAAAAATATTTATATTGTTAGCTAATTAGTTTTAAATAATTACGTTAGTTTTAGTTAAGTAAAAAAAAAATAGTTAGTTTATTTTTTTTATCGGAATATTTTATAAAAAAAATTTTTTCGTTTTTTTTTTCGACTTTATTTTATAATATAGCTTTATTTTTTTAACTTTTGTTCCTAGGACTAAATATTTTAGTTATTTAATATTAATATTATTTTATTTTTTATATTAGCATATACGCTATTTAATATTTATTAAAGTTTAATTTACTAACGATATATTTATTAAAACAAGCGATAAATATAATAAAAACGTTTATTTTATTTGTTATATTTATAATAGCTTTTATTATTTTTATAATTTTATTTATTATAAAGTTTTTATAATTATTACGTAAATTTTATTATTTTTTAAACTACTGCATAAATTTTATTATTTTTAGCTACGTCTGTTATATCGCTAATAGTTTATAAAAAATTTTTGGCTGCTTTATATACGTTTAATATTATATTTTTAATTATAAAAATAATATTTATTATTTTTGCTATAAAATAATATTTACTCCGATTATTTACGTTTTAATTAGCGTATTTTATTATATTAATATTAATTATTTAATTAGTTAAAAAGTTAATTATAAATATTAAATTAGTAGTTAAAGTTTTAAAAAGCGCAGGAATATTTATTATTTATAAAATTAAATAATATATTAAAGCAAAAATAAACTACGTTTATTATAGCTTAATTTATACTTTATAAGCTATAAATATTATATAATACGATTTTTGTTTATTTTTTAAATATATTAAAAAAACGTTTAAATTTATAATTATTATTAGCTTATTATAAATTTATTAAAAATTTAAATATAATATATTTTATATATATATTAAAACTAAAATTTTATATTTATACTATAATTATAATAATTTTAAATTATTTTTATTATTTATATATAAATAAATATATTTTTTAAGATTTTCGCTTTTATATATAAATTTTTAATGTGTTTTAAAAAGTATCCGTAATATTTTAGCAATATTTAAAATTAATTTTATATAGTATAAATTTAAAATTTTATTTTATAGCTATTTTTATAATTTTATTAAATATTTTAACGTATTATATTTAAGCTTTTTTTAAAAAAGTTAAAAAAAGTTATTTTATAGAATTTTTTTTTAATAAAGTTTAAAATATATTATTTTATAAACGCTATAAATAAATAAATATTTTATTAATATATTATTATTAAGTATAATATATTTTTTAATTTTATAAAACTTTAGAAAATTTAGATTAAAATAGCTTATTAATTATATTTTTTAGTTATTTTTAAACGTTATTTTTATTAAACGTTTAATTATTATTTTAGCTACGTTTAAAATATTTTTTATTAATATTTTAATAAAATTTTTAGCTATTATTATTTTTATAGCTAAAATAATTTTTATAGTTTTTTATTATATTTTTTTATTTAATAGTATTATTATTTTATTATTAAAATAAAAAAATATAAAAATAAAATAAAATATTTTAATAAGTTTAAAACTAAGTTAAAATTAAAATTAGTTTAAATAATTTAAAAGCTATATATAATTTAAATCGAAATATAGTTTTAATTTTAAGCGTATATAGTTTAATTATAATAAATATACGTTATTTTTATTATTTTTATTATTTTTAATTAAGCTATATATTAAGCTATTTTATAGTAAGCTTTTTAAAAAAATATTAAAATAAATAAAAAAAAATTTTTTATTAAAATTTTTAAGTTAATATTAAATATTATTTATATATATAATACTAATCTAGTAATTATAAATAAAAAATTATTATAATAGTTTAATTAAATATATAATTATTTGTTTAAGTTATAATATTATAAAATATAGCTATTTAAAATTTAGTTTATAAAATAATTCGCTTTTTATAGCTACAATTTAATTACCCGTTAATAAAGTTAATTAAAAAAAAGTTATAAAAATTTTAATATATATTAAAATATAAATTTATTAAACTTTTAAACTTAAAATAAATAGTTATTTTTTTATAAAAATATAAATATTTAATAATAAAAAAAAACTTAAAAAATTTTATAAAATAAAAATAAATAAAATAATAAAACTATAAACGGTATTTTAACTAAATATAAAATAATATTTTAAATAAAAATAAAAAAAAAATATTCGAAAAATATAAAATTAATAATATAACTAGGCAAGTTATATAAAAGTTATATATAAACGCTATATATACTAAGCAAATTATATATAAATTATATATAAATGCTATCGGATCCGGAAAATTAACGTTTTTAAATCTAAAAACTATATTGCTGCTATTTATGCTAAGTTTAAGTTCCGAAAATTATACTATTGCTATTTATACTAGGTTTAAGTTTAAATTTAAGTTTTTAAGCAAGTTATAACGCCTATAAATAATATTTCGACTAGTTAATAATATTATTATTTGCTAGATTAATAATATATTTAGTATTTTATAACGTAAAAAAGTTATCTAAAAAATAAAAAAAAAAATCGTTTTTTAGTATTATAATATTAATAATATATTTAAATATATTAAATTAAATAATCGAAAAAAAGAAATAGAAAAAATAAGAGTATATTAAAATATAAACCGGGCAAGGTTAATTAGTAGTTTAAGGTTATATAATAAAGTTAAGGCGTCGATAATCCAGACAATAGTATTATTATTATTATTATTATAATAATAGTTAGGTTTTTAAAACTAGTTAGGATAGATCGGACTTTTGTTTATTTAATTAATTAAAGTAAATTATTTAAAAAGTAATATTTTTACTAAATAAGCTAAAAGTTTTATAATTAAAAAAAAAAAAAAAATTAACAACTATTAGTTGCTAGCTATTAAATAATAATATATAATTTATTAATTTAAAGTTATTAAATTTAAGCTAAATTTATATTAAACGTTGTTTTAAAAATAACGTCCTATAAATAATATTTAGCTTACTAAATATTATTTTAAAAACAATGTGTTTAAAATAATTTATATTAATATTTTTTACGTTATAAAATATTTATAAGTTTTAAATTTAAAGTTTATCGTATAACTTTAAAAATATTTTAGTTAAATTTTTAAACAAAAATTATAAAATAATATATTTTAAATTATATAAAATAAAACTAGCTATTATAATATTATATATAATAAAATAATATAAAAATCTTTTTTTTAATATAAATAATATAAATTTAAGCTAATTTATTAATTTATTTATTATATAACCATTTTAAAAAACTAAAATAATTAATATTTAAAAGCTAAAGTTTATATAATAAATAAATAAATATATAAAAATAATAATTTTATATTTTTTAACGTACGATTTAAATTTAATAAAATAATAACTTTTATAGCTATTTAAAATTAAAAAGTAGTAAAAACTTTTTATATAATATATTATATAATAATCGAAGTATTTAATTTAATTTAAATTTTTTTCGTTTATAGTTTAGCTATTTTTATTATTTTAATTTTTTAATTAGTTAATAAATAGCTATTTTTATACTAAAATAATAAATAAATTAACTTAGCTAAAATAATATATAAAAATAAAAATATATAATAAAATAATATAAATAATAATTATTTATTTTAATTATTTTATTAAATAATTTTTAATTATTTTATTAAATAATTTTTAGTTATTTATAACGTTTATATAACGTTATAATTATTTTAAACAATATTTAGCTTATTATAAACTTTATTTTATTAAAATTATAAATATTTGTTTTATAAATATTTTTAGCTATAATTATATTTTATATAAATTTAAACTATTTTTAATATTTATTAAGATTTTTATATAAAATTCGCTAATAATTAATTCGATAATTAAAACGTATTTAAAGCTTAAATAATTATTATATAAAATTTGAAGTTTAATTAACTTTAATAAATAATATATTATATTTATATAATAATTATTTAGCTATATTTTTAATATTATTTAATTTAAATAAAAATTTTATAAATTTAAATTAAATATATATTATACGAATAATTTTTTTTCGAATTTTAATAATTAGTATTTTAATAAATAATGTTTATTTAATAATTATTACTTATAATAAATATAGTTATAATAAATAAAAACAAACATTAATAATAAATATAGCTATTAAATTGCGCATTAACTAGTAATTTAGCTATATATTATTAAATAAATTATTTAGTTATTTATTTAATATATATAATAATATATTAAAGTTTAATTAATAGCTATTTTTTTTTTAATTTTTATATTAAAATATTTTAATTAAGCTTAATAATAATATATAAATAAATTAATATATATATATTATTAAATTTAATAATTAAAAGTTTTATTATAATTTTTTATTTTATTAAAAAATAAAACTATAAAAATATATACCGAAAAATTTTTATTATATTATATTAATTATTATAATTTTTAATTTGCTAAAACAAATTTTATTACAAAAACAAAATTTTATAGCGTTTATAATTTTAAAGAATTTTTAAAATATTTATAATTAAAAAAAAACCAGTTTTTTAGCTTATAAAACTAAATATATTAAATATATCCGATTTTTTTATATTTATAAATATCGATTTAACGATTATTATATTAAAAAATTTAATAATAAACGGACGAACTTTATATATTAATGTTTAATTATATTATAATATTATTTTAAAATAATATAATATTTATTAAAATAAAATTATTAAACTTTTTAAATAAATATAAAAAATAATAAATTCGAACTATAAATTAAGTTATATAAAAGTTTATTAAACTTTTAATTAATAATATAATAATTTAAAAAAATTTAACGAAATAATTAAAAAAAAATATAAGTTATAAAATAAAGCTTAATTAAAAAAAAGAATTTATTATTAAATTTACGTAGTGGATTTAATAATAGATTTTTTAACTAATAATATACTAGCTATTTATTTAAATATAAATATTATTAAATAGCTTTTTTTACGCTCCGCGTAAAAAAACTACTAATAATATAAACTTTTTAAAAGCTTTATTAAAATATTAAAACATAAAAAAAATCTTTGCTAACTTTAATAAATCGATTTATTTAAGCTATATTATAATTATAATTGTATTTATATAATATTAAATAATATTATTATTTATTTTATTTTTATTATTTTTATTTATAAGTTATTATAACTTAAAACTTTGTTAAAATAAAAGTTTAATAAAAAACCTTAAAGCAATTAAAGTTACTATAAACGTAAGCTTAATTATAAGCGTATTAAGTAACGCGTTAATTGTTAAGTTATTAATAATTATTTTACGTGGTTTATTATAAAGGCGTTTATTTTTTTTTCGGTAGCTTTAAGTGTAGCTTTAAATATAAGTAATAAAAAAAAAATTTTTTTTAGCAATATAAAATAAAAGCTGTTTTTAAACTAATATTTATTAATAAGTTTTTATAAATATTAAAAATAATATATTAAATATTAATAGTTATATTTATAATTTTATTTTTTTATTTAATTAAATAATCTAAATTGTTTTTTTTAGTTAAAATAATATTTAAATATAACTATAATTTATAAATATTATTTTTATTATTATTATTAAATATTAATTAGTTTTAATAAATTTTAATAAAAATATTATTCGTTTAAAAAAATCTTTATTATTTTTATATAGTTATAACTATATAATATTATAGGTTAACTAAGCTAATAAGCTTATTATTTAAGTTATAGCTCTAGCTTTAAGCTAAAGCTATTATATAGTAGCCCTTTTATATATATTAGCGCGTATAGATTTTTTTTTTTTTATTATAGTTAATAAATAATATTTTTTAGCTTTAAAGCTATAATTTTTATATATTAATTACAATTATTTTATTTAAACAACGAATATATAGTTCGTTAGTTATATAATAATAAAAATTAATAAATATATAAATAATAAAAAAGTTTTCTATAAAACTTTTTATAATAATTTAAAGCTTAAATAATATAATTTAAGTTTTATTAAATAGTTTTAATAAAAGCTATAAAAATAAATAGCTACTATTAATTAAATAATATTAATATTTTTTAAATAAATTCAAATTATTTTTAATAACTAATAAAATTTAAACGTTAAATTATATAAATAATTATAAAAAATAAATATATTATAATATTATTTTATTTTTATGTTTTAATATTTAACGTTAATATTATTATTTTTTATAATAATAATTATAAATAAAAAACTTTATAAAAACTAACTTTTTTAACAAGTTAAAATATAAATTTTTATTTTAGCTAAATAAATTTATAAATATCCGTATAAAATTCTTTACGTAAAAGTAGCTATAAAGCAAAAATTTAATTAAAATATTAAATTTATAAAAAATAACTATAATAAATTTTATTAAATTAATAAATAATTTAAAAATATTATTATAACTATAGTTATATTGATTTTTATTATTAGCGGCGCGTTTTTAAACTTATAATTTTATAAAATTTATATAATTTTTTTATAATTATTATTTTAACGTTAATTATTTATAAAAAATTAATTAAAGTTATTTTTATTTATATAAAATAAAAACTATTTTTTAAATTTTTTTAAAATAAAAACATATATTTATAAATATAAACAAATATTATAAACTAATAAACTAAGCTAGTTATATTAAAAAAAACATTAAATAAATAGTTTATTTTTATTTTAATTTTTAAAATAACTTTTTTAAAAATTATAATAAATAAATTAATAAAATTATAACTATAATTAACCGTTTTAAAAACTAAAGCTATTATATTAAAACTAATATAAAAATAATAAAAAAAATAATAACTATTATTTATTTATTAACTTTTATTTTTATTATAAACGCTAAAAATAATATAATTATAATAAAAATTAAAACTATTAATATTATTTTAGTTTATTATAAACTTTAAGCTTGCTAAATATTAAATATTAAACTAAATAAATAAAAAACTAATAAATAATATTTTAAATATAAAAAACGGGCTATTTTTTAATAAATATTTTTTTACGCTAATATAATATAATAATAAAAAAAACTATAAATATAATAATAAATACTAAAAATTTACTAATAAACTTTAAAAAATTAAAAAATAAATAGTTTTTATTTTTAATTATAAATAAAATATATAAAAAATTTAATTTTTATAAGTTTAAAAGTTAAATTAAAATAATATATAAATAATATATTTTTTATTATAAACTTTATTTATAATAAAATATTAATTATTAAAATATTAATAAATTAAAGTTATAAATATATAACTATTATAAATAATTTATTAGTTTAACGTTTATATTTATTATATATTAATATTATATTAAAAAAATTATAAAAAATAATAATAAAATAAAATTATTAATAAAATAATTTATATAAAAACTAATACAAATAGTTTTAATAATAAATATTAATATATATAATAAACTATTTATAATATAATTTAATTTTAAAAAACTATAAATAAAAAAATTAAAAATAACGTATATAGCTTATAAATATATAATTAATATAAAAAAAACCGGCTATTTTAAAGTATAAAAGTTAAATTATATACTAAAAATTTAATAGCTATAATAAATACAAAAAGCTAAATAGCTTAATATAATAATTTTTAGAATAAAAATTAAAAAATTAAAACGTTTTAAAGTAATAAATATTTAATATTTATAATTATATTAGTAAATATTATAAAAATATTCGCGTTAAAAATATAACGAAAATAAAATATAATTATTAAAAAAACTTAAACTTTAAATAAACTATTTAATAAAAAAAAACAAACTATTTTATATATAAAAAATAAATTATAAAATTTTTATCGTATAAAATAATAAAAAATAAAAACTTTTAGTTTTATAAAAATTATTATATAATATATTAAAAAATAAACTATTAATTATAAAAAATATTTATAAAGCTATTTAATAAAAATTATATTTATATTAATAGTTTATTAATAAAAACTATAATATTATTTATAAAAAAACTAAAAAAAAAGTTATATTTTTATATTAATTATTAAACGTTTAATATTATAATATAAATAAATAAATTTTTTTTGAATTAAAAAAACGTTAATAAATTTATTAAAATATACTAGTTTATTAAACTAAATATAAAAGCTACTTTTTATAAACTTTATATTAAAAAAAATAAATAAAAATAATATTTTATATTTAATTCGAACTTTTTAAATAACTAATTATTTTTTTTAAACTATTAAAAGCTTTAGCTATATTTTAACGCTATATAAACTTAGTTTTATATTAATATTTAAATATATTTATATTTTATATATAAATAATATTTTAATATAGTTTAATAAATTAAAAAAAAACTATATAAAAAAAATAAACAAATATTAAATATTTTAAAAGCTATAAATTATATTTTAATATTAATAAATATAAATTTAAAATAATAAAAACTAAATATTTTAAATTTATTATTAAAATAAGCGTTAAAATATATGTAAACTTTAAAAAATAAAAGCTGTTTAAAAATAAAAGCTTTTAAATTATTTAAAAGCGTAAAAAACTTTTTAAAATTTATAAACTTTTATTAATAATTTATTTTTAAATATTAAATATTATTATTATTTATTTTATTTATTAAAAAATAAAAAAAATAGCTTTTAAAAAGCTTAAAAAATTTTTTATATTAAACTAGTTTTTATTTAATTTAATTTAAATAAACTTATAGTTATAAAAGTTAATTATTTAAAAATAGCTTATAAAAATTATTTATTTTAATATAATAAATAAAAATTGTTTTATTTAATAGTTTATTTTTTAAAAACTTTTTATTTATAAAATTAATTATAAAATATATAATAAAAAACTATTAATAATAATAAATTATTTAAAAATATAAAATATTAAATTTTAAAGCTTAAAAAAATATTTTTAATTTTATTAAATTATAAAAATTTAAAATATTTTATAATAATTAAAAAACTTTTTAAATAATAAGTTTAATAAGCTAAATTTTTATAAATTTTAAGTTTATATTATTTTATAAAGCTAAAAAAATAATAAACGATTAAACGTTTTTTTAAATAAAATAAAATTTATTTTTTAGAACTAACGAACGATTTTTTAGCCGAAAATTCTAATTTTTAAAAATAAAAAAAAATAAAAAAAAAACTAAAATTAATATTTATATAATAGCTATAAACTAATAAATAAAAAAATCTTTATAAAATAAAACGTTTTTATAAATAAAAACTTATAATAAAATAAAATATAGCTATAAAATAATATTTAAATTATTAATTAGTTATAAAAGCTATAAAAAATAATAAAAAAAAGTTTTTTATAAACTTTAAAATCGAATTTTTTTTTTAATATATTAATATTTAAATATAAAATCAGAGCTAATAATTTATTTAAATATTAAAACTAAATATAAATATTAAAATAAAAGCTATTTTAAACTAATTTAATTTAAAATTATTATAATTTATATAATTAATTATTTAAATATAATATTTTAATTATTTTATTAAAAAGCTATTTTTAGCTAAAAATATATTAAATAATACGTTATTTTATAATAATTATAATATATATAATAAAAAAACGTTTAAAAATATAAAAATAAAAAATTTTAAGCTTTTATTAATATTAAAGCAATTTTAAAACAAACTATTAATAAATTTTATAAAAAACTTATTAATAAAAAATAAAAATAATTTATTTTTTATAATATATTATAAATAAACTAAATAAAATAATTATAATAAAATAATAAACTTAATAAATATAAAAACTTATATTAAACGGTTTATTAATTATTTTTAACGTTTTTACGGATTTTTTAAAAATATTATAAATAATTAAAAATTAAATTAAATAAAAAGTTTTTAATAATAATTATATAAATTAATTAATATTAAATAAAAACTAAATATAATTTATTATTTAAAAACTAATAAAATAATAAAACAAACGAACTAAAAAATATTAGTTTATTTTACGTTTTTATAGCTTATATATAGTTTAATTAAAAAAACTTATTTTTAAAAACAATATTAATAATTAATAATAAAATTCGTTAATTATAAAGCTAAGTTTTTTTTATATAATATAAATATTATATTAAACTTATAAAATAAATAATATTTATTTATATTTATTTATAAACTAAAAGTTTTAATAAAAACTTTTGTTTAAAAGTTATAAAATATTTAATAGTTCGTTTAATAAATAATAATAACGTAATAAAAAATAAAAAAAACAATTAATATTAAACGATTTTCCGTTCAATATTATAAAATAAATAATTAAATTTAACTAAATTTAAAAAATATTATTATAAATTAGTTTTTTAAATATTAGTTTAATTATATTTTAAATATAAAATTATTAAAATTATTAGTTTATATATAATAAAGCTTAATATTCCCGAAAAAATATTTTTATTTTTACGTTAATTTATTATAGCAAATTATTATTAATTTTTATTTTTATAATTAAATTTAAATATTTAACTTTTAATAATAATATTTAAATAAAATAAATATTAAATAAAAATATATTTTAAATAAAAAATAAACGCAAAAAAAATAAAAAAAGCTTAATTTATTAATAAGTTTTAATAAAATAAAAAATTATTAATAGTTTATATAAAAACTAATTTATAATTTTAAAAAATAAAAACGTTAAAACTATTTAAACGTTATTATAAAGCTATAAATAAATATATTAAACTAATAATAAAAAAAAAAAGCTTATATTATTAAATAATAAATAGAAATATTTTTAAATATATTTTTAAAAAATATTTAAAAAATAACCGGAAAATAACTAAATAATAATTTATTAGCTAAATATTATATAACTAGTTATATAAAATATTATTTATTTATTTATTTTTTTTTGTTTATTTTAATTAATATTAGATTAGTTTATTTTATTTAAAAATAAAAAAAAGCAAATAATTCGCGGGGAAAAACAGTTATATTAATTAAAGTTTAAACTATAAAATACTTAAATTATGCTTAAGTTTTATAAAGGAGGTATAACTAAATAAAGGAAAGTTTTTTTTAATAAAAAATTTTTTGTTTTTTATATTTTAAATAAGAAATTTTTTACCCGAATTAAAAACTTTTTTGTTTTTATTTTATTATAATATATTTAGTTTTAATATTTATTCTTTATTATATAAATAATTATAAATTTAATAAAATAATTTAAAGTTAAATATTTATATTAAAGGTAATAGTATATATAAATAATTATAAGGTTTTATTTTTATGAGAAGAATATTATAGGTTGTAAAATAAAGCTTGATTAAAGGAGGAGAATTTATTATTAGATCTATTGCGTGGATTTAATAATAGATTTTTTAACTAGTAGTATATTGCTATTTATTTAGATATAAGTATTATTAAGTAGCTTCCTTTTACGCTTTATATAAAGAAGCTACTAGTAATATAAACCTTTTAGGGGCTTTATTAAAATGCTAAAGTATAAAAAAGTTCTACTAACTTTAGCAAATCTATTTAAGCTATATTATAATTATAATTTTTTTTATATAGTATTAAATAATATTTTCGCTTGTTTTATCTTTTTTATTATTTTATTTATTAGTAGCTATAACTTAAAGCTTTAATAAAAGCGTTAACGTTAAAAACGTTAAAAGTTAATATTAGTACTAAAGCTAAAGCTTTAATAATTATTTTATATAGCTTATTATAAAAACGTTTGTTTTTGTTTTATTGTTTTAAATAAAGTTTAAATATAAGTAGTAGTTTTACGGAAGATTTTTTTTTTTTAATAATATAAAACAGGAGCTATATTTAAACTAATTTGTTAATAATTTTTACAAGTATTAAAAATAGTACGCTAAGTGTTAATAGTTATATTTATAATTTTATTTTTTATTTAATTAAGTAATTAAAGTTGTTTTTTTCTAATTAAAATAATATTTAAATATAACTTTTATTTCGTAAATATTATTTTTATTATTATTATTATTAAAGTACTAGTTAGTTTTAATAAGTTTTAGAAGAAATATTATTTGTTTAAAAAAATTCTTGTTATTTTTGTACGATTATAGCTATATAATAAAAATAATAAAATAATATAGTAATATTTAAAAAAGTCTAGTTATAAGCTAAATTGCTAACTTTACGTTTAATAACTTAAAGTTTAATACGTTATTATAAATACTTTTTAAAAAGCTTGCTAAATAAATAATAATTATTATATAAACAAAAAAAAACTTTATTATTTAGTTTAAATTTTAATATTTAATACTTATTATTAAAATATTTTTTTATTATAATAATAATAAATTTATAGCTAACTTAGTATTTTATTATAAATAATTATATAAAAATTTTATATTTTCGAAATTATATATGTTTATTTAGCCTATAAATATATTAAAAAAGCTAAAAAAATTAAACTTAAATAATTATTTATACGGGGTAAATTATATAGCTTATAAAAACGCGGAATTAAAGTTTTATTATAAAACAGAGATTAATTAAGCTAGTTCGACTTAAAATATATATAATTATAAAAGCATATTATAATTTTAATCGTTTAGTTTTTTTTTTCGGATAAATTATTTTTTTACAATAATACGCAATAATTATTAATAATTTAATATTTAGTATTTTATATATTTTTTTAAAAGTTAAAAATAAACTTATAATTACAATCGGAAATAATTCTTTTAAAAAATACTTTAATTATTTAAAAATAGTTATTTAATTAAAACTATTATTTAATTTTTAGCAGTATATTTTATATTGCTAAAGATTATAAATATTTATTTAAATATATAATAAAATATTATTATTATATAATTATATATATTAAAGCTTTTTAATTACTATAAAATATTTTATAATTTAACTAAAAATAATAATAAAATAAAATTAATTATAATTGTTATATTAGTAATATATTCTTAAGTTTAATTAAACGTAAATTATTTAGTTTTTATTTATTATTGCAGTTAATATTATATTCTAAATAATATTTATAGTATTTTTTAATATATTACGATTTTTTATAAATTAAATATAATTTTAAAGCTTTTATTATTTAATTAAATCTAAAATAATATTTTTTATTATATATAATATATAGTATTTATTTAATATTATATATAAATATAAAATTGTTTAATTTTTTATATTTATTATAAATTAAACTATTTATAATAAAAAATAAATATTTAGCTTTAAAAAAAACAATAGCGTTTTTATTATTATATAGCTCGCGAAATTAGTTTTAGTAAAATTTATCTAAGATTTTTTTATAATAAAGGTTTATTTTATATTTTAGCTCGAAATCGCGTTTAAACGCGTTATTTATTTCTACTTTTATAATATATTTTACTATATTTATATAAAGTTTAATATTATAAATTTTTATAATTATTTTAATTTATTTTTTAAATCGATAGTATTTTATATTATAATAAATTAATTTAATATATTTAAAATATAGTTAAAGCATTTTAATAAATAAAAAACTTAAAAGCTATACTATAATAAATAAACGGATAAATTAATAAATTAATTATTTATTTTATTAATAGTAAAAATATTTAATAAAGTTTAATTAATAATATTTTTATAGCTAAATAATTTATTAAAACTATTATATAATATTTATTTAAATAAATTATTATACGAAGCTTTTTTATAGTTTATATAAAATATATTATTTTTATTTAAAAAGGCTATATTTAGTTTTAATTTATAATAAATATTAATTTAAATATATAATTAGCTATATTTATAATAAAAATATAAGTTCGCTTAATTTAGTTTAATATAAAAAATTATTAATATTAAAACTTATTCGAAATATTTATTAATTTATAAATATAAAATATAATTTAGGTTATAATAATAAAGCGTAGTTTTAAAATAAATAGCGTTTTAAACAACGTTAAAAAACGCTATTTTAATTAATATAAAATTATAATATATAGTTTATACGTAGTATTTATAACAACCTAGGTTATTATTTACTATTTTTTTTTAACGACTTTAATTAATAAAGCTATTTTACGTTTTTATAAAAGCTTAGCTAATTATATATAATAAAAAAAATATAAAAATTTATTTATACTAGAATATTATTTAAAAGTTTAAAAGTTTTTAAAAAATATAAACTATTTAAACGTTTATATATATTTAATAATAATAAATATTTTTAAAATATTAATATAAAATCTAAAAAGTTTAATAAAAAATAATTAAAAAAATAATTAATAAAAAAATTTTTAATAATATAACAATATTTTTTAATTAAAATAAACTAAAAATAATATTTAAATATTATATATATTTTCGAACATATTAAAAAAAATAATATTATTATTAATAAAATAATAATAAAAATAAAAAAAACAAAAAATTTATTTATATATTTTAAATATAACCGGGGGAATTTATATATTTTATTAATATAATATTAAATTGTTTTATATTATAAAAACTAATAATAATAAATTTATTTTTATATTAAAAAAATTAAAAAATTAATAAAAAAATTAATTATATTAATATAAATAATATAAACTTTTTTATAAAAGTTTCCGATTATTTTATTTTATAAAAAAAAAAATAGTTATTAAAAATAGCAATTTTATTAAGCTATTATAAATTAATAACTATTTAGCCTTTATTTACGCCATAAATTTTTTTTAAGTAATAAATATAAAATATATAAAAAGTATAACTTTATTTATTTAAATTATATAATTTATTTTATAAAATTTATTATAAGTTTTATTAAAAACTTTTATATTTTTTAATTAAAAAAATAAATTTTTATATTTAGCTTTATTTTTTATTAATTATTAACAAAAAAAATTTTAAGCTATTTTATTTCGAAGATATTAATTTTATTTTTATTTATTTAAATATTATAAACTTTAATAATTTTAATAAATTTAACTATTTTAAAAGTTTTTTTAATATAAATATAATATTTTATTAATTATATTTTTAAAAAAATTTATAAACTTTTTAATATTTAAAATAAAATATATTTTTAAAAACTTAAGTTTAAAAAGTTTTTTTAGTACTAATATATATAGTTTTTTTAATAATAATATAGTTTTAATATTTATAATAAAGTTATATATTATATTAATAAAAAAAATATTTAAAAATTAAACGTTAATAATATTAATAGCTAAAAATAAAATATTATTTTTTATATTAAACTAATAATATAATTATTAGTTTTATTAAGCACTATTATAAAAATAACTATAAAATTTACTAATTTATTTATAAATATTAGTTTTATTAATATTATATTAATTATAATAGCTATAATAATTAGCGTTATATTAAATTCAGTATTTATAATAATAAACGAATTTAAAATAGCTAAAAATCTTAAGCTAATTATTTTAGCTAATAATATTACTAAAATAATTATTATAATAATTAAAGTTTTTATAGCTAATTTTTATAAACTAATATATATATTATTATTATAGTTTTTATAGATTTATTTTAGTTTAATAATTTTATTTATTTTAATTAAAATATTTATAATATTAATAACTAAAATAACTTTAAAAGTTTTTATATTTATTATAATATTTATTATATTTTTATATATTATTATAAAATAAAAGTTATAATTAATAAATAATAGTTTATATTCGATTTATAAATATATATTTTATTAACTATAATAATATAATATATATATTAATAATTTTTCGTACGTATTATAACTATAAATTAAAACTTCAAAATTAATAATAAAATTATTAAATTATAAAAAATAATAATACTTTTAAAATAGTTAATAATAGCTTTATAAAAGTAAAAAAATTATTATTAATTAGTATATTTAGCTATAGTTTTTTATTTATAATTTAATTTTTTTTTTATATTTTATAATTTTAGGCTATTTATTACTATTAATTTTTTAAATAAAAAATTTAAATTTAGCTTAATACGTTATTTTTATATATTTATTTTTAATAATAATTATTTAATTTTACGTTTTTTTATTAATATTTTAACGTATTAAAATATTTATTACTAATTATAATTTTATTTATATTTAAATTAATATATATTTTTATATTTTAACCGGTTAATAAAACGTATATATAAAACGAAAATATATATAGCTTAAGCGTAAGGTTTTATTATATACGTTTATATTTAGCGCTTTAAATATAAGTATTTCCGATTTAAAGATTTTGTTTAATTTATTTTATATAAATAATAAATTATTATCGGAAATATTTTATTTTTTAACTATATTTTTTTAGCTAATTTATATTAGCTTAAGTATTAAAAAAGTTTATTTTATAAAAATAATATTTAAATATAATATTTATATATATATTATTTAAAATAATAAATAAAAAATGTTAATATACGTTATATATTTTAATAAAATATATAGTTTATATTTTATATATATAAATAAAAATATTAAATAATTTATATTTTTTATAATATTATAATAAATAAAAGCTAAACTAAATATATAATAAAAAATTATTATTATAGTATTTTTTATTAATATTATATTTAGATTTTTTTTATTTAAACGTATATTATTAGTTTAATATATATTATAATAGCTATTACGTTTTTTATTATAATAATTTATAATTATTGCTATATATTATAGCTATAGTTATAGCTATAATTGCGGTTATAGCTATAGTTTTAACTGCTATTATAACTATTGTTATATTTTTATTTTTATTATTATGTTTTTATTTTATAAGCATTTTTTTTTATTATTTTTTTATAATAGCTATAATTTTTATTATAATCGTTATTATATTATTTATTATATTTATTATTAAAATAATAATAATGTTTATAATAGGATTAATATTTATTTTTAATTAATAACGATTAAAATATTTATAGTTATTATATTTAAAATATAAATTTTAAAGGTTTTTATTATTATTTTTCGAATAATTATAAAAAAGTTTAGCGTTTAAAACTTATATTTATTTTTTTTTAATTTATAATACGTTTTATTGATTTTTTTATATATTTATTTAATATATTTTTTTTTTAATAAATAAATATAATTAACGATTATTTTAGCTTATTAGTTATAAATATTTTTTATAATATTTTATTAATTAAAATTATTTCGGGCTAAAGTTTTATTTTTATAAATATATTATAGTTTATATTAAACAAATTAAATAAATATATTTTTATTTTATATTATATTAAATAAAAAAAATTGCTTTCGAAAAACTTTTTTATAACATATTTAAAATATTTTAAACCGTTTTTTTAGCTTTTTAAATATTAAGCTTAAGCTTATTTTTTATTAAATATAATAATTAATAAGTTTATTTTATTATTTATTATAAAAAGTAAAACTTATAAAAAAATAATTAAATAGCTTTAAAATTTAGCTATTATTTAATAATTCCGTATTATTAAATTTATATATAGTTTAAATATATTAAAAAATATATATATTTATATAAATAATATTTTTTTTATTTATAACGATTTTTTTATTTTTTAAGTTGTTTTAATTAAAGTTTAAAACTTTAATATTTTTATATTTAATTTTATAAATATTTCTTATTATAAATATAATTAAAAATAAAGTTTTATAATAATAACGTTTGTTATTATAATTATAACTACTAAAGCTAGTTTTATTACTTAATAAATTTAAATTATTATTAAAATTGTTTGTTTTATTATTATTGTTTTTATTACTATTGTTATTATTATTATTATTATTTGTTTTAATTAAAAAATATATTTTTATGTTTTTTATATTGTTTTTAAGGCAATAAAGAAAAAGTAGGGGCAAAGGTATTATTATATATTTATTATATTTAAAAGTAAAAGCAAAGGTATTATTATTGTTTTTTTTTATTTATAGTTATATTATTAGGTTAATTGTTATACTATAAAAAGTTTACTAGTTTAATATAATTAAAAATAAAATATTAATAAAAATAATATCGATTTTTTTAGAATTTTATAAAAGCGCTAAAATTTTAATTTATTTATACAATTAAGTTAAATTTATTATTAATTTATTCGATATTTTTTATAGCTTTTTTATATTTAATTTAATTTAATTTTGTTTAAAATTATTATTTTATTATTATTTTAAAAATATATTTATAGTTTTATATTAAATTTTAAATATTAGTTTAGTTTTTTAAACGAAAATTTTATAAATTTTTAACTTATTATTACTAATTAAGCTTTATTAATATTAGTTTTAGCTTTAGTTATTTTTACGTTAGCTTTATTTTTTTTATTTTTATTTTGATTTTTTAAATTATATTATTAAACGATTTATAAACGTTTTTAATAAAGCTTATACTAATAATAATAATATTTATTCTAACAATTATTATATTAAAAATTAAAAAAAAATAATTTTAAATAAAAGTTTTTTAATAATAAATTTAACGTTTAATTTAATAAGTAATTAAATATATTAAAAAAATTATTATTATACTAGTTTTATAATTTATTATTTTTTTATAACGTTATAAATAATAACTTAAAAATAAAATAAATTATATTAAATAAGAATAAAATAAAATATATAATTTATAACTATATTTTAATAATAAAACTAATATATTTATAAACTTTAACAGCGAATTAAAACGTTTAAAAACTTTATAATAAAATTAAAATATTTAAAACAATTAATTAATAAAAATCTATATATTTATAATTTTATAATAATTTTAGCTACGCTATAAAAACTAGTATATTTAGGATATAAAAATATTTTATTAAGCTTTTTTTAAAGCTAAATAATTAACTTATTTAAAAGCTTCGTAAAAAGTATAAAAGTAAAAATATAAAATAAATTAACGCTAGGGCGTAATATTTGCTTTAATTAATAAATACGTATAATTGCGCACTAATTATTGCTAAGAAAATTTATATTTTTTAACCTTAAAAGATCTAAAAATAAATAGTTTTTAGTATAGTTTAATATTTATAATAAAACTATATAATAAAATACTATTTTAAAAAAAATATTATAAGTTATAAAATAAAGCTTAATTAAAAAAAAAAAATTTATTATTAGATTTATTACGTAGATCTAATAATAGATTTTCTAACTAGTAATATGCTAGCTGTTTATCTAGATATAAGTATTGCTAGGTGGCTTCCTTTTACGCTCCGCACAAAAAAGCCACTAGTAATATAAACCCCTTAAGGGCTTTAATATTTTAATTTTTTTTTATTATAAGTTATATTAAATTTAATTTTATATTAAATTTAATTATTTAATAGTTATATGTTTTATTAAACCTAATTATTTAATAATTATATATATATTAAATATAATTATTTAATATTATTTGTTTAATTATATTTATAGTTATTTTTTTTTTTTGTTTTTTTAATTTAATATTAATTTAAATATTTATTATTTTTAAGTTATAAACTAATATTACTATTATAAACTTTGTTTAAATATAACTTTTATTAAGCTATTTTTTAAAAAAAACTATAGTTATTATAAATTAGTTATTATATTAATATAATAAATATAGTAGTATTTTTTACGAAGTGTTTATTTATAATTTTTTTGTTTTGTTTTTTTGTTTTTTATTATAATATTTTAAGCGTAGTTTTTAAGTTTTTAAAAACTTTAAAGCTTTAAATCGATTATAATAAACGTATTTTTTAAGTTTTTTAAGTTTTTTTTTTTAAATATTTTAGCTAGCTTATAAAGTTTTTTTAAACTTATTAATAAGTTTAAGCTTTTTTCGAAAGGTTTTTTTTTTAAACGTTTTAGCTAGCTTATAAAGTTTTTTTTAAACTTATTAATAAACTTAAGCTTTTTTCGAAAAGTTTTTTTTTTTTTAACGTTTTAGCTAATTTATAAAGTTTTTTTTAAATTTATTAATAAATTTAAACTTTTTTCGAAAAAAAATAAAAGTTTAATATATTATAAAAATTAATATATTTTATAATAGTATTATTATTTAAAATATAAAGTTCATAATTATATTTAAAATTAAAAATAGCTTATAATTATATTTAAAATTTAAAATAATAATTTATGCTTATTAAAAAACTTTTTTTTATTTAGGTTAAAAATCGTTTTAAAGATTTTAATATCGTAGTAAATTTTTTTTATTAAAAATAAAAATTAATTATTCGTTATAATATTTAATCTTGTTTTATAGCTCGAAATTATAATTTAATTATAAAATAATAATATAATTTTAGTATATATTGCTACTATTAATAAACGGATATATAAAAATATTATATATTAATGTTTATATTTATAAGCAAATTTATTATTATTATTAATTAAATAGCTAAATATTTTTATAATATAGTTATATAATTATATAAAAAATAAAATATTATAGTTAATAAATTAAAATAAAATAATAGGTTTTATTATACGTAATTTATTAAAAAAAAGCGAACTAGTATAACTAGTAATTATAACTTATTTATTAACCTAAATACGTAGTTTTTAAAAACTTAAGCATTTTTGCCCTTAAATTAAAAAGCTTTTAGTTTTATTAAAAAATAAATAAAAAGCTACTAATAAACTTATATAAAATTAAAATAAAACTATTAATTAATTTTTATATTAATATTTTTATTTATAACGTTATTATTATTAGCGGGAGCGTTATAACTAGCGTTATAACTGTATAGCTTAAAAGTATTTTTTATACTGTTTTTTTGCTAAATAAAAGTTTTAACCGGAAAAATAAGCTTAAAAGCTGTTAGCATTAAATCTAGTACCTGATTGGCCTAGTAATGGATTATGTAATCACTAGTGCTTAGGTAGCTATATAGCATAGTAGTACGTAGCTTTGTGTATGCGCTAGATATTGCGCGGCACGTGTAAAAAGAGCCCTTTTTACGCAGGATAAAAAGAGTATTAGGCTACCGTAGCTACTTAAGCAGATTTTTTAATATTTAATAAAAAAATAGCTTATTTAGTTTATAATTAAAAAACTAAAATATATAATAATATAAATATATTAATTAAGCTAATTAATTTAATATTGCTTTTTAGTATTAATATTATTTTTATATAATAGCTAGCGTATTTTTATAATTAATCGACTTTTAAAACGTTTAATTAGCGTATTTTAGCTATTTTTAGTTATTAATTTAAATTAATAAATATTAACTAAAAAAAAGTTAAAAAAATTATTATAAATTTAAAAATTAAAATAATAAAATATTAATACTTATTTAATAAAATAACTAATTAATAAATTAACGCTTAATAATAATTAAAAATAATAATATATAATTTTAAAATATATAAAAATAAACTATATTAAAAAAAAAAAAATATAAAAATTACTAAAAATTTTAAAAAAAAAATCGAAAAAAATTTATTAATTATAAATATAAAATAAAACTTATAAAAAATAATTTAATAAAATTATTAATAACTTAAAAAAATTAAACAAATTAAATAAAAAATTAGTTTTAATTAATTAATTAATTTAATTAATTAAATTAATTTAGTTAATAAAAATATATTTAAAATATTTAATAATAAATAATATTATTAAAAAAATAATTAAAAAATATTAAGCTTTTTAGATAAAGCGGTAAAAAAAATAAATAAATCTTTTAAAAAGTTTAAATCGATCGATTTTAAAAAAAAAAAACCGAAATGTAATTTTACTAAAAAAAAGTTTAAAAAAAAAAAAAAAAAAAAGTTACCTTTATTCTAAATTTAAACTTAAATTCGTTAGATTTATTATTATTATCGTTAAATTTAAAAAAATCTAATAATATTTATATTAAATATAAATATTATTTATTATAGAAAAACTTAAAAAAACTTTTATTTATAAATAAAACTAAACTAAAATAATATAAATTTAAACTAAAGCTTAATAAAAAAACTATTTAAAAAAACTTAAAATTAGTTAATATATTAATAATTTATATTTTATTATAAAAACTATTAAATATAATTTTAAAACTTTTATTAATTCGTATAAAAAACTAATATTAATATAAATAATTATTAGTATATTAAAACTAGCTTTTTTAAACCTAGTTAAAAATATTAAAAAAAATTATATATATTAAAAATTTTTAATAAAATTATAATATAATAAGCTAAATATATTAAAAAACATATAAAATAATATTATTAATTATAAATATAATAAAAAAAATTTTATATTTTTATATTTAAATTTTTAAAAATAAAAATAATATAAAAACTAAAAAAAAAATAAATATAAATTAATAAATTATAATATTTATAGCTATAATAAAAAATAAAACAATAGTTTAATATAATATTATTATTAAAATTATAAAATATAAAAATATTATATTTAAAATTTATTAATAAATTTAATAATAATTTTAAAAACTATATAAAAAAAAAGCCCGAATTAAAAAACTATAAAAAAAAAAAGTTTAATAATAATATTACTAACAAAAATAAAAATAGTAATAAATAATAGCAAAAATAAAAATTATAAATTAAACTTTAAATAACTTTAAAAAAAAAAACTATAATAAAAAAAAAAAGTTTAAATGCTTTAAATATAGCTAATAAAATTATATTGCTAAAAATTGCTTTAATAAAAATAATAATAATTAAAATTAAAACTTTAAACGATTAAAAACTTATAATATTTAAGTAAGCTTATTAAAAATTAAAAGCTATTTATAAGCTTTAAAAATAACTTTAGTTATTTTGTTTATATAAATATAAATATTTTATAAAATCTAATAAATTTTATAATTATAAAATATTAATTTTTTTTTATTATATATTATTTTTTTTTTTATTTTAAATAATTATAATACTATTAATTATAAATAAAATTATATTATATATAATAACTTTAAGCTAAAAATTATTATAGTTTAAAAAATTTAACTTAAAAACTTTTAACTTAAAAAACTTTAATTTAAAAAACTTTAATTTAAAAAACTTTAATTTAAAAAATCTTAACTTAAAAAATAGTTTTAGCTTTAATAATTATATTAAACTAAAAAAAAACAATAACGGACCTATTTATAGAAAAAATTACGTAAACTTTTTTATAAAAAAAAAACAACTATAAACTTATTTATTATAGCAAGCTTTTATTAATTAAAAAATAATAAATTTTTTATTAAATAAAAGCTAATTATAGTAATAATAAATCTAAAATAATTTAAAGCTAATTATTATTAATAATTTAAAGCTAATTATCGAACTAATTATTAAACAAAAAATTATAGCAATATACTTTTAATTATATTTACTTTTATATTTTTGCTTTTAATAGCGATTTTAAATAACTTAAATTAAAAAAACATATTAAATATTAAATTATTAATAATAGCGGACTAAATATTAAAATTATTATATAAAAATAATAATATTTTAAAGCATATTTATATTTTAAAAAATTATTATATTTTTATAAATTATATTTTATTTAATATAAAGTTAAATATAAAAATATATAATAATAAAGCTAATTTTAAAAAAATTAATATAAATTTAACTAAAAAAACGAAAAAATATATAGTTTATATAAAAAATAAACTATATAAATTAAAAAAATTAATATTATTATAAAAAACTTTAAAACTTTTAATAAAAATAAACATAATATAAATATAATATATTTATTTATTTTATTATTTTTATTAAATATATTTTTAAAAAAATAATTATATAAAATAAAAATTATTAAATAAATATACTATAAAAAATAGCTATAAAATAGCTATTAAATTTTAATATTTAATAGATATAGTTTTTTTTATAAATATATAAAAAAAAAGCTTTATATAATATATTAACTTTAAAAAAAGTAAAAATTCGCGCTAAATATAATAAAAATTAAAACGTTAAAAAAATTATTGCTTTAAATTATTATTAAAAAAAAAATAAAAATAACTTTTAAAATTTAAAATAAGCTAATTTTTTATACTATTAGCTATATATTTTAATATTAAAAATTAATATAAATAATTAAATATATTATAAATATTAATATTAAACTTAAAAAAGAAATTTTTTTTGCTTTATTTATAATCGAACTAAAGCTAAAAAATATATTTTAAAAAAAGCTATTAAAAAACCGATTATTTAAAAAAAATAACTAAATAAACTTTATTAAATTAAACTAGTTTAATTAAAAAATATAAATATTTTTTATTTATAATAAATAATAATAATAAATATTATATTTTTAAAATATATAAAAAAAAATAAAAAAAATATTATTAAATATATTTATAATAATAATAAAAAATTAATATTTTAAATATTTTAATTTAATAAAAACTACTAAAAAAAATATTATATTTATATATAATATAGCAAAAAGTTCGGTATAAAAAATCTAAAAATATTTTATAATAAAATAAAAATAACCGTTATTATTTTATTATTTATAAATTAATACTAAAATAGTATATATTAAAAAATTAATAGATTTTATTTAAAATAAAACTAAAGTTTTATTTTTATAAACTAAATTATTAATTATATTTTAAATATATAAAATTTTAATAATTATATATATTTTTAATAAACTAGTTAATTTATAATAAAAAAAAAATTTTAATTAAAAAATATTTTAACTATTTAAATTAAAAAAATAATAATTTAATTTTAATAATTTATAAATAATAAATATACGTTATATAATATTTATTAATAAATTTATATATATATTAGCTAAAAAACTAAAAGCTAAAAAAACTAATATTATATTTTTAGATTATAAAAGTATATTTAATTATATGTTTAGTTTATTAAAAGTAATAAATATATATATTATATATAATTTTTTATAAAAATATTAAAAATATAAATAACGTTTATAATTTTAAAAATATTATACGTTTATTATTTTTTAAAATATAGTATAAATTTAAGCAATATTATTAAAAAATTAAAATCTTATTTAAATATAAAACTATAATTATAATATTATTAAAAATAATATTAATAGTAAAAACGAATTAAAAAAACGTAGCTAACCGTAAAAATAATAATAAAACTAACTTTTATTATTAAGCGTAATAAAAAAAAACTTTAAAAAAACCTAATTAAAAATTTATATTTTTATATAAGATAAACAAAAATTATTTTAATATAATTTATGCTTTAAATATAGTATTAAGCTAAAAAAAAATATATATATATAATTTTATAAATAATTTAAAATATAAAACTAAAATAAATAAATTTAAAACTTAAAAATTAATATAATATTTATAGTTTATAAAAAGCTAAATTAAATAAACTAGATTATTTTTATATTTTTAAAAAGCTATTTTTATATAAATTATTTATAAAAATTATTAAAAAAGTTTATAGTAAAAATATTTATTTTTAATAAATTTATTTTAAAAAAAATATTCGTAAAAAAATAAAAAAAATAGCTTAAAGCTATATTTAAAAAATACGTAGTTTATTTAAATATAATATTTTAAAATTTATAAAATATATAAAAGCTATTTATAGCTATTTTATTAATTTTTATAAATATTTAAAAAAAAATATTTATTAATAAATAAAAATAAATAACGCGCTAAAATTTATATTTATAAGTTTATTTAACGTAAAAATATTAATTATAATAAAACTTTTATTTTTATAGCTTAAATAACGTTATAAAAAATTTTAGTTTTAATAACTGCTTAAAAATAATATATTATTTAAATCGATTTTATAGTAGTATATTTTAATAAAGCTTTTTATAAAAAAATATTTATAAAATAGTTTAAAATATTAAAAAAATATTTTAAAACTTTTAAATTAAATAAAAAATATAATTAGCTAATTAAAAAAATTATTAACTAATAAAGCTTTATATAATTTTAAATAATTAAAACATAAATAATAATTAAAACTAAAAAAATTATAAATAAAATTAAATTTAAACTTATAATTTTTAATAATATTATATATATTAATTATAAAATAAAAAAATTATAATATTTTATATAAATAATTTTTTATTATAAAACTTAATTTAAATTATTTAAAAAATATTGTTATAAAAATTAATAAAATAGTTCTAATAAATAATTTAAGCTAAATTAACTAGTTTTTAAACATATAAATCGTAAAAAATAAAATTAATAATAACGTAAACTTTAATTAAAAATAATATATAATTAAAATATTTAATTTTTTAAAATTTAATATATAAATATTTTATATTATAAATATTAAAAAAATAATTTATACTATAAAACGTAAAAAAAGTTTATTTTTAAAAATAAAATTTTAATTATATTTTTTATTTAATAAGTTAAATTTTTTATTTAAATTATATAGCTTAATATAAGCTTTATTATTTTTATTTAAATAAAATTTATAGCAAATTTTTTTAATAAGTATATTAAAAATATAAAATAATTAATTAAATATATAAAAAATATTTTAAATATATATATTAAATATAATAAACTAAAAAAAACTATTTATATAAAATTTATAATAATATAAGTTTATTCGCTATTATTAATATTATTTTAATTTTAAACTTATAAAATAATAAATTATTAATAAAATATATTATATTTTTAAATAATACGCTAATATTAAATATTTTAAACTATAATTAGTTATAATAAAAATTTTACTAAAAATAAATATATTATAATAAATAAAACAACAAATAATCTAACGTAAATAAAAACTTTTTAAATAAACTTAAAATATTATTAAATAATTTTATTATTTTTTTTATATAATATAAAAACTATAAATTAGTTTAAATATATAATATATTAAAGTAAAAAAATACGTAAAAAATAATATATTATTATATTAACTAAAAAATAAACTAACTATATTAAACTAATATATATAAAATTAAAAAATAATTTAGCTAATAAGTTAACCAAACTACTAAAAAAAACTAAATATTAAAAGTTTTTATTTTTATTTAATTTATAAATTAAAAAAATTAGCAAAAAAAAAAAACAAAGCTAAACTTTTTTAAAACTTTATATAATAAATAATTAATAGCTTAAGCTTATTTATTACTACTAAAAAAAAATTATTAATATATTAACTTTTTAAAAAATAATTAATTTAATACTTTAATACTTATAATATTTTAAAACTTATAAATTTTATATATAATTTGATTTATTTTATTATATAATTAATAAGTTTATTAAATATTAAAAAGAATAATATTTAGCTAAAAATAACTAGCGTTATTTATTTATTTTTAGATTTAAAAAAATCCTAAAGGTTTAAATTTAAAAAAAGTCCGAAGTTTTAAAAAAATAGCGCTATTTAATTATTTATTTAATAAATATTTAAATATAAAAAAAACAATACTATTTTGTTTTATATATTCTATAAAAAATAAAATATTTTAAAAGTTTTTTTTTTAAACTCTAAAATAAATAAAATTATATTAAAATTATAATAATAATAAAAACGTTTATAAATAGCAATTTTAAACTAAATAAAAAAATAAATCCGTTTTAAAACAAAATATATAGCCCGTATATATACGTAAATATTACGTTTAGTTTAATTAATTAATTATATATTTTTAGTTATAAAAAAAAAGTTTAATTATAGTATTAAATTAACTTAAAGTTTTTATTATTTTTTTTTTCGAAGCTTATAATATTATAATATTTATAGCTAAAAAAATATTAATATATAAATCTAATACTTAATTAACCTAGTAATAAATTATATAATTATTAGTACTTAAGTAGCTATATATAGCATAATAGCATATAATTTTATATATACGCTAAATACTTAGTAGTACGCGTAAAAAAAGCCCTTTTTACGCAAAATAAAAAAAATATTAAGCTACTATAGCTACTTAAACAAATTCTTTAATATTTAGTAAAAAAATAACCTACTTAATTTATAACTAAAAAACTAAAAGTATATAATAGCACAAATATACCAATTAAGCCAACCAACCTAGTATTGCCCCCTAGTATTGACACTATTTCTATAAAAGCAACTTGTTTAAAAAAAATTTAATATTTTTTAAAAAAAAAAAATATATTTTATAATATATATTTAATAGAACAAAAATATTATTAATAGTTTATAAATGCTTATTTATTTTTTAGCTTATAATAAGCTATTTATTTACGGATATTAAGCTATTATTTTTACGGGAAATAATAAATATAAAATTAAAAGTTTTTTTTTAACGTTTAAATAGCTTATTAGCCAAAAAAAATTAGCTTTATAGCTATAAAAACTTATAATTTATATAATAAATACGCTAATAACTTTTTAAACTATAATAATATTTAAATAAAAATTAATAAATATTAAGCTAATATAATATATTAATATTTATTTATATTTTTATAATTATAATTATATATAATATTATATATATTTATTAAAAGTTTTAATTATATTAATAATATAAAATAGCTATAAAGCTGTTTATTAGTAATAAAAAAACAAAAATAAATATAAATATTTATAAATATATATATATTTTGTAATAAGTATAGCTTTAAAGCTAAAAATACTGTTTATTAACTGCAATAAAGAAAAAAGAAATTTATGCGCGCTAGTGTATATAAAAGGGCTATTATATAGTAGTTCCGGCTTAAGGCCGGAGCTATAACCTAAGTTATAAGCTTATTAGCTTAGCTAACCTATAATATTACCTTTTTTTTACCCGTTATAAACGTAAATATAGCTAATAAAGCGTAAAAAATAATTTTCTGCCGTTAAGCTTTACTTAATAATATACTATTGCTTTATATTGCTTGTTTATTAATATTATTGTTTTATACTACTTTTGTTTAGTTATATAAAAAAAAGGTTTTTTTTTTTTTTTAACTTATTATTTTTAAATTTTATTATTTTTAAGCGCCTAGCTTATAACTAAAGTACGAACTATTTTTTATTTACGTTAAAACAATAAAAGCTGCTCGTTTTTAATATATTTTAAAAAAAATATATATTTTTAAACTAATATAGCTACTAACTAGCTATTTATTAGCCGCTTTTATTTTGCTTTTGTTTTGCTTTTGCTTTTATTTTAAAAAAAAAACTAATTGTTATAAGCTTAAATATGCTTAATAAAGCTCGGGATTTTTTATACTATAAAATAATTATTTAACCGCGTTTAATCTGTTTAATATTTGCTTATAGTTATATATAAATATATTTTCGTTTAGCTAAAAACTTTTAAGCTTTTTATATTAACGCTAAAAATATATAGCGGTTTATTTAATACTTTTTAACTGTTTTTAAGCTATGTTTTTTTAAAGCTGTTTTTTTTTTGCTAATATACTACTAAGTATTAATAAACGTTATAACGTTTATACTAGCCTAAAAAAAAGTAAAACATATATATACTTTTATAAATATTTTATGCTTATTTTTGCTTTTAGCTACTAATAAACTGTTTTATAACTATTTTATACCGTTAATATAATTAAAGCTTTTAATAAATTATATAAAGCTATATATATTTTTAATAGTTAAAATAAAAGCAAATATTTATATATTATATTAGCTTAATAGCTATTAATTTTTTCTTTAAATATTTATATAGTTTAAAAAGCTACTAGCGCGTCCGCTATATAAATTTATAAGTTTTTATAGCTTTAAAGCTATTACTTTTTTATTAACAAGCTATTTAAACGCTAAAAAAAAATTCTAGTTTTTATACTTATTACTTTTTATAAGTTTAGCAGCTTTATATCTATAAATAAACAGCTTGCTATATAGCAAAAAATTAAATAAATATTATAAGCTATTAATAACTTTTTATAATATTAAGTAATATTATATATATTTACGATTTTTAAAAAGCGTTCGGTTATTTTTAAAGTAGTTGTTTTTACGCTTATTTTTGCGCTTGTTTTTTTAGTTAAAACTTTTATTTAACGAAAAAATAACTCAAAAACTGCTTTTAAGCTACATAGTTATAGCGCTAGTTATAGCGCTTTTATTAATAATAATAATATAGAAAATAAAAATATTAATATAAAACTTGGTTAATAGTTTTATTTTTGCTTTTTTATAAGCTTTTAATAGTTTTTTATTTGCTTTTTAATAGAATAGTTTAAGCTTTTATAGTTTAAACTTTAATTAATATAGCCGCTTTTTTTTTATAAACTATTTGTTTTTTTTGCTTTTAAATAAAATTAACTAATTTACTACTAATTAAAAAAAAAAAATAAATAAATAAATAAAAAAAAAACAAATAATATATTTTATATAACCTACTATATAATATCTAGCTAATAAATTATTATTTAATTATTTTTTAGTTATTTTTTAAATATTTTTTAAAAATATGCTTTAAAAATATTTTTATTTTATTATTTAGTAGCGTAAGCTTTTTTTTTCTTTATTATTAGCTTAATATATTTATTTATAGCTTTATAGTAGCGTTCGAATAGTTTTAATATTTTGTTTTTTCGAAGTTATAAATTAGCTTTTATATAAGCTATTAATAACTTTTTTATTTTACTAGGACTTATTAATAAATTAAGCTTTTTTGCTTTTTTAGGTTTATTTTTTATTTAAAATATTTTTTATTTAATATTCGTTTTATTTAAATATTATTATTAAAAGTTAAATATTTAAGTTTAATTATAAAAATAAAAAGTTAATAATAGCTTATTATAATAAATCGATATAAAAATAAAAATATATTTTTTAAAAATATTAAGCTTTACTATATTTAAACTAATAATTTTAATAATTTTATATTTAAATATAATTAAGCTAACTTTTAAAAAAGCTAGTTTATAATAATATTTTTTAAATTTAGTTATATTTAATTATTTATTTCGTAACGTTTAATAAAAAATCGTTTAGTATTAGCTGCTTTTTTTATTTTTTATTACGTTATTATTATTATTATTTAAATAAATTATTAAATATTTTATAATTTTTAAATAAAAGCTTTTATTAAAACTTTTAGTTTATAAATAAATATAAATAATATTTTATTTATTTTATAAATTTAATATAATATTTATATTATATAAAAAAAAGCTTAGCTTTATAATTAATAAGTTTTTATTATTAATTATAAATATTATTTTTAAAAATAAGTTTTTTTAGTCGAACTATATATAAGTTATAAAAGCGTAAAAATAAACTAGTATTTTTTAGTTCGTTTATTTTTTATTTTATTAGTTTTTAAATAATAAACTATATTTAGTTTTTATTTAATATTAATTAATTTATATAATTATTATTAAAAGTTTTTTATTTAGTTTAATTTTCGATTATTTATAATATTTTTAAAAAATTTATAAAAACGTTAAAAATAATTAATAAACTATTTAATATATTTTTACGTTTATTAAGTTTATTATTTTATTATAACTATTTTATTTAGTTTATTTATAATAATTTATAAAAATAAATTATTTTTATTTTTTATTAATAAATCCGTTATAAAGTTTATTAATAGTTTATTTTAAAACTATTTTAATATTAATAAAAACTTAAAAAGTTTTTATTTTTTATATTTTTAAACGTTTTTTTATTATATATATTATATTATTAATAAAATAGCATATTATTTAATATATTTCCGGCTAAAAATAGCTTTTTAATAAAATAGCTAAAATATTATTATATTTTTAATTAATTAATATAAAATTATAATAGTTTTAAATTAAACCGGTTTAAAATAGCTTTTATTTTAATATTTATATTTAGTTTTAATATTTAAATAAATTATCGGTTTCGATTTTATATTTAAATATTAATACGTTAAAAAGTTTTTTTTAATTTTAAAGTTTATAAAAAACTTTTTTTATTATTTTTATAACTTTTATAGCTAATTAATAGTTTAAATATTATTTTATAGCTATATTTTATTTTTATTATAAGTTTTTATTTATAAAAACGTTTTATTTTATAAAGATTTTTTTATTTATTAGTTTTATAGCTATTATATAAATATTAGTTTTTAGTTTTTTTTTTATTTATTTTTTTTTAAAAAGTTAGAATTTTCGGCTAAAAATTATTTATTAGTTTTAAAAAATAAATTTTATTTTTATTTAAAAAAACGTTTAATTATTTATTATTTATTTTAGTTTTATAAAATAATATAAACTTAAAATTTATAAAAAATTCGGCTTATTAAATTTATTATTTAAAAAGTTTTTTAATTATTATAAATATTTTAAGTTTTTATAATTTAATAAAATTAAAAATTTTTTTAAGCTTTAAAGTTTAATATTTTATATTTTTAAGCAATTTATTATCGCTAATAGTTTTTTTATATATTTTATAATTAATTTTATAAATAAAAAGCTTTTAAAAATAAACTATTAAATAAAAAATTTTTGCTTATTATTTAAAATAAACAACTTTTATAAATTTTTTTAAATAATTAATTTTTATAACTATAAATTTATTTAAATTAAATTAAACAAAACTAGTTTTAATATAAAAAGCTTTTAAGTTTTTTAAAAGCTTTTTTTTTTATTTTTTTTTAAATAAAAAAAAACTTTTTTTTATAACTAAAATAAATAATATAATAATATTTAAATATTTAAAATAAATACTAATAAAAGTTTATAAATTTTAAAAAGCTTTTTATATTTTTAAACAATTTAAAAGCTTTTTATTTTTAAATAGCTTTTATTTTTTTAAAATCTATATATATTTAACGCCCGTTTTAATAATAAACCCGAAATATTTAGTTTTTATTATTTTTAATTCGTATTTATCGATATTAAAATATAATTTTATAGCTTTTAAAACGTTTAATATTTATTTTTTTTTTTATATAGTTTTTTTTAATTTATTAAACTATATTAAAACGTTATTTATATATATTATAAATATATTTAAATATTAATATAAAGCTAAGTTTATATAATATTAAAATATAATTAAAGCTTTTAATAGCCTAAAAAAAATAATTAACTATTTAAAAAATCCGAACTAAATATAAAACGCTATTTTTATTTATTTTTTTTTAATATAAAACTTATAAAAAATAGCTTTTATATTTAGCTTAATAAACTAGCGTACTTTCGATAAATTTGCTAACATTTTTAAAATTAAAAAAAAATATTTATTTACTTATAGTATAACGTTAAACGCTTAATAATTAGTATAAAAATATAATTTTTTTTTAATTTTTTTTATAAATAATACTAAAGTTTTTGCTAATAAACTATTAATATAAATATAGTTTTTAATAATTTTATAAATATTTTTATAATATTAATAGCTTATTTTTCGATATATTATATAATAGTTTTTATAAAACTAAAAGTTTTGCTTTTTATTATTTTATACGATAAAGATTTTATAATTTATTTTTTTATAATATAAAAACAACTTGTTTTTTTTTTTTATCGAATAGTTTTACTTAAAGTTTAAGCTTTTTAATAATTATACTTTTATTTTCGTTATATTTTTTAGCGCAAGCGTTTTTATAATATTTACTAATATAATTATAAATATTAATATATTTATTATTTAAAACGTTTTAATTTTTTAATTTTTATTCTAAAAATTATTGTATTAAGCTATTTAGCTTTTTGTATTTATTATAGCTATTAAATTTTTAGTATATAATTTAACTTTTATATTTTAAAATAGCCGGTTTTTTTTATATTAATTATATATTTATAAGCTATATACGTTATTTTTAATTTTTTTATTTATAGCTTTTTTAAGATTAAATTATATTATAAATAGTTTATTACGTACGTTAATATTTATTATTAAAAACTATTTATATTAGTTTTATATAAGTTATTTTATTAATAACTTTTTATTTATTATTATTTTTATAGTTTTTTAATATATACTAATATATAATAAATATAAACGTTAAGCTAATAAGCTATTTATAATAACTATATATTTATAATTTTAATTTATTAATATTTAGTAATTAATATTTATTTTAAATAAAGTTTATAATAAAAAGTATATTATTTATATATTATTTTAATTTAGTTTTTAAGTTTATAAAAATTAAATTTTTATATATTTTATTTATAACTAAAAATAAAAACTATTTATTTTTTAATTTTTTAAAGTTTATTAATAAGTTTTTAGTATTTATTATTATATTTATAGTTTTTATTTTATTATGATTTTATATTAGCGTAAAAAAGTATTTATTAATAAAATAGCCCGTTTTTATATTTAAAGCATTATTTATTAGCTTTTTATTTATTTAACTTAATATTTAATATTTAATAAGTTTAAAGCTTATAATAAAGTTACAACCTAGCTAATAATGGCCACTACCCTACTACGCCAAGCACCCTTGTAGTGCAAAAGGAACGTGAAGTTAACCAAGGTGGAGGCTTAGGCTTTTATAGTGGACTATATAGATTACGGATACCCTAGCTAGCCGCTGGTTAGGGCTAGGCAGGCAGTACTCCGTAATTACTCCCTTTTACTTTTAGCCAAAGGTTCGGCCTTAGATCTACTTCCCCGGCTCTACCGCGGGTGGTTCGTGGGCATTAAGCGTAATTAAGGACCTTGGAGTAGGTTTGTATAAGTGCGCTAGCATTTATGCAACGTAGCACTATATAGGACGTTCGGAAAAAGCGACGGACTACTTTTTGCCGGCTACAGGGCTCGAACCTGCAGCGCTGGTTACTTTAGTTAAAGTTATAACCTAGCTAATAATAGCTACTACCCTACTACGCCAAGCACCCTTGCAGTGTAAAAAGAACGTGAAGTTAACTAAGGTGGAGGCTTGGGCTTCTATAGTGGACTATATAGATTACGGATACCCTGGCTAGCCGCTGGTTAGGGCTAGGCAGGCAGTACTCCGTAACTATAAGCTAAAATAACGCTAATAATTCCGATTTTATTATAATTATATTATTTTTAATATTTATAATAAAAATAAAAGCTAATAAATAAACTAAAGGCCCCTTAAGTTAAAGGCAAAAAAGCTTAAGTTTTTAGGATTTATAAGTATACCCTAGCAAGTTAAGGTTGCTAGCTATATCGGCGTAGTTTTTCCGAATAGGTTACTTTTAACGCGCTTTATTATTCCGCTTTAATTTATAGAAGCCTTTTTTCCCGCGTAACTACATTAATAATATTTGCCCGCCTTATCGATAGCAATAATATATATTAAGCTATATTATTGCTTTATAAATAAACTATAAAATTTATTCGATTTTTTCGTTATAATAATAATATATATTCTAATAAAATAATAACTAGTAAATAATACTTAGTTTTTTATAATAATTTTTTATATATTATTATATATAATAAAGTTATATTTTTTATTTGTATTTTTTTTTAAGCTTTTGCTAAATATAAAAATATTATTTTTTTTTTAAAAATCGATCTTTTTTTTTATTTTTCGATATTTTAAATAAATAATATAATAAAAATTCAATAGTAATAAAATAATATATCTATACGTTTTTAAATATATATATATTTAATAACCTTTTTTTAAATATAAAACAAAAATAATAACTATTTTTATTAAACAAAATAGCTTAATAAATAACTAGCATTTTAAATAATTTATACTATTTTACTAGTTTATCGTTTATATATAAAATTAAAAATAAATAATAGCTTTTAAAACTTAGTTTATATATATTTAATAAACTAGTATTAAAATCGTTAAATTTAAAATATATTTATAAACAATAGCTTATATAAAATATTAATAAAAAAACTATTAGCAGTTATAAAATATTATATAATATAGCTTAGCTTTTATATAACTTTATATTATATTTTTTCGATAATATCGTATAAAGCTTTTATATAATAATTTCCGTTAATATAAACTATATTTTATTCGATTTTAACGGGCTTATTATTAATAGTTTTATTTATTGTATTTTTATAATATATAATTATAATATTAAACGTTAGTTTTTTTAAAAAAAAAAATTCCTAGTTATAAAATATAACTTTATAACTTAAAAAATTATTTATAAATAATCTTTTTATAGTTTTTAAAATATTTATATTATAAACTAACTATAAAATAATCGATTATAATAAACCGTATAATAATAAAATAAACAAAAATAAAATATAATAAACTATTAATTAATATATAATTATTTAATTGTTATTTAATTATAACGTTTAATATATATAATAAATTAGATTACTATTTAATAAAAGTAGTATTTAAAATAATAACAATAATAAAATAAATAAATATTTATATTATAATAAAATAGTTAAAACTAAAAATATAATTAGCGGCTAAAGTTCGTAAATAAATAAATAATATTTATAAACAAAAAAATATATAAAAAAATAACATAAATAAAAAAAAAATAAATATTTATTAGTAAATTATACTTAAAAATAAATAAAAATTATTTACTATCGAAAAAAATAAACTCGGCTAAAAATACTAATAAGCTTAAATAAATCCCTAAAAAAACTTTAAAAAATAAAATAAAACATAAATAAAATAAACTTCGGAAAAAAATAAATTAAATAAAGTTTAAATAGCTAATTAACAATTAGCAATTAGTAATAATAAAGTTATAAGTTCTAAATCTATATTATTTTTAATATTAAAATATATAAATAGTTATAAATAAATAAATAAATATTTTCTAAAAAGTTGCCTAAATTATTAATATTAAATAAAAAATAAAAAATATAAAGTATAAAACCTTAAATATTAAATTATACGTTAAGCATAAAAAATAAAAAAAAGCTTTAAATAATAAAATAGTTTTTAATTAAAATAAAAAAATTTCTTATTTAAAATAAAACCGGATAAAAAAATTTTTTTATCGACAAAAAAAACCTTCCTTTTATTTAGTCGTACCTCCCTCATAAAATCAGTATAATAATTATTGTTTTTTTTTTATTATTTTTATATTAGTTTTAACGTAATAGCTTTAGCTTTTAAAGCAGTTAATTATAGCTATAATTTTATTAATTTATTTATTATAGTTTTTAAAAAATTATTTTAAAAAATTAAAACAAAAACGAGCTATTTATTTAATGTTTTTTTTAGTATAATTAGTTTAGCTTTATTAATTTATAATATGCTGCTTATATTTATAATATATATTTTATTTTAAAAAAATTTAAAAAATAGTTTTTTGTTTTATATAAATAAATAGCTTCGAAACAATTTTTATAAACGGTTAACGTTAAAATAATAATTATAAAAAAACTATATAAACTTTATAAAATTATAAGTTTAAAAACGTTTTTAGTAATAAAAACAGTACGGCCGTAGTTTTAGTAATATTTTCGAACTATTTATTAATTTAATAAAACTTATTATAATTATTTTTTATAAACTTAATATTTCGGTCGAGTTTTTGCTTTATAGCTATTTTTTATACAAAAAATTTTATATAAATATTTATAAATTTATCCGGCTAAAATAAAAGTTTATATTTTAATTTATTAAAAAAATTAGCTATTTTTACGAAGTTTTTTGCTTATAATTATTTTATTATAAAAATAATAATACTAGCGTTAAATATTAAAGCATAAAAAGAAAAATAATATTATAATATATTTATTTGTTTTTTATAGCTATTATATATAACTTAATATTTAAATTTTATTAGTTATTAAAAATAGTTTAAATTTTTCGAATATTAATACTATTTATATTAATAATAATTATTTATTTTTATAGTTTTTTTAAAAATTTATTTAATAAGAAGCTTAAGTTATATATTTTGTAAATTTTTAAATTATTATAAAAAGTTTTATAAAAAACTTTTACTATTTATATATTTATATTTTTATTGCTATATAGCTAATAAGCTATATATTATTATTAAAAATAAAATAATTAAGTTAATATATAATAATATTATAGTTTTAAAGCTAAAAAATACTATTTATTAATTATAATAAAAAAAAAAAAATCTATATACGCTAGCATATATAGAAAAGCTGCTATATAGTAGCTTTAGCTTAAGGCCGGAGCTATAAACCTAGGTTATAAGCTTACTAGCCTAGCTAACCTATAATATGCTTAAGTTTTAAAAAAAGTACGACTAAGTAAAAAAAGGTTTTTTTATCGATAAAAATTTTTTTTATTTTTTATATCTTAAATAGGAAATTTTTTTACCCGAATTAAAAACCCTTTGTTTTTACTTTATTATATATACTTAGTCCTTAGCATTTATTTTTTATTATATAGATAACTATAATTTAATAAAATAATTTAAAATTAAATATTTATATTAAAATATAAATAATATAAATAAATTATAAGGTTTTATTTTTAATTTTTTTTTATTATAAGTTATACTAAATTTAATTATTAATAATTATATATTTATTAAACTTAATTATTTAATAATTATACGTTATATTAAACGCGATTATTTAATATTATTTATTATATATTATAATTATTTTTTATTTTTTTAATTTAATATTAATTTAAATATTTATTATTTTAGGTTATAAACTAATATATTATTATAAATTTTATTTAAATATAACTTTTATTAAACTATTTTTAAAAAAACTACGGTCGTTATAAAATTAGCTATTATATTAGCGTAATAAATATAGCGGTATTTTTTATAAAATATTTATTTATAACTTTTTTTATTTATTTTTTTATTTTTTATATAATATTTAAGCGCGGTTTTTAAATTTTCGAAAATTTTAAAGCTTTAAATTAATTATAAAAATAATTTTTTAAATTTTAAATTTTTTTTTTAAACGTTTTAACTAACTTATAAAGTTTTTTTTAAACTTATTAGCAAGCTTAAGCTTTTTTAAAAAGTTTTTTTTTTTAAACGTTTTAGCTAATTTATAAAGTTTTTTTTAACTTATTAATAAGCTTAAGCTTTCTCGAAAAGTTTTTTTTTTTAAACGTTTTAGCTAGTTTATAAAGTTTTTTTAAACTTATTAGCAAGCTTAAGCTTTTTTTAAAAAAAATAAAAATCTAATACGTTATAAAAATTAATATATTTTATAATAACGCTATTATTAAAATATAAATTCGTAATTATATTTAAAATTAAAAATAGCTTATAGTTATATTTAAAATTAAAATAGCTCGTAATTATATTTAAAATTAAAAATAGCTCGTAGTTATATTTAAAATTAAAAATAGCTTATAATTATATTTAAAATTTAAAATAGCAATTTATACTTATTAGAAAGCTTTTTTAATTTTATCCGGGTTAAAAATCGTTTTAAAATCTTAATATATAATAAATCTTTTTACCTAAAATAAAAATTAATTATTCGCTATAACATTTAACTTTTTAATCTTGCTTTATAGCTTAAAATATAATCTAATTATAAAACAATAATATAATTTTAATATATTATTATTATTAATAAAATAATATATAAAAATATTATATACTAATATTTATATTTATAAATAAATCTATTATTATTATTAACTAAACGGCCGAATATTTTTATAACGTAGTTACGTAGTTATATAAAAAAAAAATATTATAATTAATAAATTAAAATAATATAACAAGTTCTATTATATATAACTTATTAAAAAAAGCGAACTAGTATAACTAGCAATAACTTACTTATTAACCTAAATACGTAGTTCTTAAAAACTCAAGCATTTTTGCCCTTAAATTAAAGGGCCTTTAATATTTTAATTTTTTATTTAAGCCGGCATAAAACTATAATATATTAATATTTAATAGCGCGTTAATAAAAAAAAACAGCTTTAAAAAATAAAGCTTAAAGCAATTAAAAAATATTAAATAAGCTATTATATATTTTTAGCGTTAATCTAAAAAAGCAAAAGTTTTTAGCTAAATAAAAAATATATATATTATTATAAATAAATATTAAGCGGATAAAAGCAGCTAAATAATTATTTTATTGTATAAAAAATCTTAAACTTTATTAAACAAACGGGTAAATAGCTTATAAGCTAAAAAAAAGCTATTTAAGCTTATAATAATTAGGTTTTTTTTTAAAATAAAAATAAATAAAGCAAAAATAAAACAAAAATAGCTAATAAACAACTAATTAATAGCAATATTAGTTTAAAATATATATATTTTTTAAAATATATTATATATATAAACAAATAGCTTTTTATTGCTTTAATATAAATAAAAAGCAGCTTATATTTTAATATTAAGCTAAACGCCTAAAAATAATAAAACTTACGAAAATAATAAGTTAAAAAAAAAAAAAAAAAGCTAAAAAAAAAAACCTTTTTTTTTATATAATTAAGCGAAAACAATATAAAGCGGTAATATTAATACATAAGTAATATAAAGCAATAATATATTATTAAATAAAGCTTAATAATAAAAAATTATTTTTTGCGCCCTAGCAATTATACTTATATTTATAAGCTAAAAAAAAAAAAGTAATATTATAAATTAACTAGGCTAATAAGCTTATAACTTAAGTTATAGCTCCGGCTTTAAGCCGGAGCTATTATATAGCAGCTTTTTTATATATACTAGCGCGTATAGATTTTTTTTTTATTGCAATTAATAAATAATGTTTCCTAGCTTTAAAGCTATAACTTTTTATAATTAATAGGTAATTATTATTTATTCTAGCTTTTATTTATATAAAAAACTATTATTTTATATTTTTTTTTTTTAAAACGTTTAATTTAATAAAATATAATTTAAATAAATTTTAATATATAAAATAGTTCATATTTATTAATTATTTTTATAAGATTAAAAAGCTCCGTTTTTCTTTTTATAAGTTTAAATATAATGTTCGCTGTTTATTTTTTTTAGGCTATAATAATAAAAAAAATAATTTTTATTTTACGTATATCGGCTATTAATTTAAATTTTTTTTAAAAAAAAAAAGCTTTTATTAATATTATAAAATAAACTTTTTTAAAAAACTAATTATATTAATATATATTTTAAAAATTACTAAATTTTAAAGCTATTTTAGTTTAGTTATTATTTTTATTCGATTATTTATTATTATTAATTTATAATTATTTATTATAAATTTTAATAATTTTACTACTAAATATATTATAAATAATTTATTAGTTTTTAGCTTTAAATTGATTTTATTATATATATTTAAAATAGCTTTTATATATTAAAAATATTTTTTAACTATTTTAAAATAAATAATAATATTATTTATATAAGCTTTTATATAATATAGAAAGAAAAAGCGAGGGAGAAATGGTTGTTGTATTAAAAGTGCGTAGCACTTGTTTGTCCTGTCTAGAATTGCCTAGCTGTAGCTGGCTCCGCCAGCTGTTAACAGCTATCGTTGGGCAGACGGCCTATCTAATATATATATAATAAAAGCTTTTTATTTATAAATTATTAAATATAGCTAAAATTATTTTTAAATTTTATTAATATTATATATAATATTTTTAATTTTTTAAATAATATAATAATTATTCGATTATAATAATTTAATTATATTAAAAAATAATAATAAAATTTTTTATAATTTATAATTATTATATAATAATATTTTCGAATTTATATAATAATAGCTTTTAAAATAAATAGTAAATAATAATTTAAAACTATTATTTTATTTAATAATCGTAAATTAATTAGTATTTATTTTTTATACTTATTATTTATTATTTGTTATATTATAAATATTAAATATTTAAATAACGTTAGTTCGTTTATATATATTATTTTATTTTTATAATATATTTTATTTAAAACTTTATTTATTAGCTTTTAATTTTTAATTTTTAAAATATATAACCGGGCTATAATAACAATTTAATTTTATTAACTTTCGAATAGTTTTATTTATATTATATTTTTTTTTCTATTTTTATAATATTTTATATATATTATATTTTATATTTTTTTAATATTATTTTTAGTTATTTTATATATATAAAATTAGTTATATATATATAAAGATTATTTTTAATCTAAATAAAAAAAAAATCTTTAAAATATTAAATATTAAAAAAACTAATTTTTCCGGTATATTATATTTAAATTTATTTTTTATTATTATTGTTTAAACGTTTTTTTTAATAATATTTTTTAAAGCTAACGTAGTTATAATATTATTTATTAAGTTAAATTTTTACGTAAGCTATAAATCCGCATTATTTTTTTTAATAATAATATTTTTATTTTTATTAATTATAATAATAATTATAACTATACTAGCTTTATTTTATATTATTAATAAATATTTATTTTATTTATAATTTTTAATAATATTTATTTTTATTTTATATTTAATTTAAATTAACTTATTTATATAATTAAAAATAAAAAACCTTTAAGCTTTATTTAAATAATATTATTATTAAAATATTAATATATTTTAGTTTAAATATATAATTTTATATAAAACTTTTAATATTTAAATTAAAAAAATCTATATATTATATTAATATTATTATTATTATTAATAGCGTGCAGTTTGTTGATTTTAAAGTTATTGTTAGCATATAGATCTAGTACCTGATTGGCCTAGTGATAGATTATGTAATTATTAGTGCTTGGGTGGCTATATAGCATAGTAGCACGTGGCTTTATATGTGCGCTAGATATTGCGCAGCATGCGTAAAAAAAGCCCTTTTTACGCGGGATAAAAAGAGTATTAAGCTACTATAGCTATTTAAGCAGATTTTTTAATATTTAATAAAAAAATAGCTTATTTAGTTTATAACTAAAAAACTAAAAATATATAATAATATAAATATATTAATTAAGCTAACTAATTTAGTATTACTTTTTAGTATTAATATTATTTTTATATAATAGCTAGCGTATTTTTACGATTAATCGACTTTTAAAACGTTTAATTAGTATATTTTAGCTATTTTTAATTATTAATTTAAATTAATAAATATTAATTAAAAAAAAATTAAAAAAAGTTATTATAAATCTAAAAATTAAAATAATAAAATATTAACATTTATTTAATAAAATAACTAATTAATAAAGTAATATTTAATAATAACTAAAAATAGTAATATATAATCTTAAAATATATAAAAACGAACTATATTAGAAAAAAAAAAAAAAAAAAAAAAAAAAAAAAAAAAAAAAAAAATTACTAAGGACTTTAAAAAAAAAAATAAAAAATAATTTATTAATTATAAATATAAAATAAAGCTTATAAAAAATAAATTTAACGAAATTATTAACAACTTAAAAAAATTAAATAAGTTAAATAAAAAATTAGTTTTAATTAATTTAGTTAATTTAATTAATTAAATTAATCTAGCTAATAAAAATATATTTAAAATATTTAATAATAAATAGTATTATTAAAAAAATAATTAAAAAATATTAAGCTTTTTAAATAAAGCGGCAAAAAAAATAAATAAGTTTTCTAAAAAATTTAAAT